>PGWS01021825.1:0-11116 GCA_002896235.1 Cicer reticulatum
TAATCAAATCCTACACACTTGGATCAAATAGCTTGGAACACAAGAAATCAACAAAAGTTGAATTCTGAATACGTAAATCGATTGGGAAATCGATTTCATAACAAGAGTGTAAGGAAATCTTAAGTGTTTGTGAAATGCAATCGATTAGGCAATCGATTAGATGAATTAAAAATGAAAAATTCACAAGTCAGTAGCCTCTGATTTGAAGGAAATCGATTGGTAAATCGATTGAACATTTCACAAAACAAACCTGATGATAACACATCGATTGGTAAATCGATTGAATGAGTCACAGTGGCACTCCAGTGCTGAGGAAATCGATTGGCAAATCGATTGATAAAATATCATTTGAAAAATGACCTCACCTGTGACAAATACAATCGATTGAACAATCAATTGTTAACACTTTCAATTTTGATTAAGTTTGGTTGCAATCGATTGGGAAATCGATTGAACTAAACACCAGGTAAAAACTTTTCAGGAACATGCCACCAAATCGATTGACAAATCGATTGATGTCAAATAGCTGAGTCTCTGTTTTGAAAACAATCGATTGGCAAATCGATTGATATTAAAACTGAATCACTATTTTGAATCACATCGATTGACAAGTCGATTGATAACAAATAGCTGAGCCACTGTTTTGAAAACAATCGATTGGCAAATCGATTGATATTAAAACTGAGTCATTGTTTTTGAAAACAATCGATTGGCAAATCGATTGACATTAAAAACCTGAGCCACTGTTTTGAAAACAATCGATTGGCAAATCGATTGAAATAAACTTGTTGAAAACACAGTGAACTCTGAAGTTTGGCAAATCGATTGAGTAATCGATTGAAAATAGTTTTATCAAAACAGTTTCCCAGAAATCGATTAGGCAATCGATTTATACAGGTCTGGACATGTTCTGCTGAAAAGTGTTGTTTTAAAGAATCGATTGGTAAATCGATTAGCTTGTATAGTTTCAAGATTAAAGAAAACCAAGATCGCGATAATCGATTGGCAAATCGATTTAGCTCATTTTATAACTTTACCAAATCGATTGGGAAATCGATTTCGTAAGTGTTTTTTTAGAAACTATATAAGATGTCTTTCAATCTTTATTCTTAGAACTTTAACACAACATTTCATAACTTTCATAATTTCTCACAACGCTCTTAGCTGTTCGTAACAACAAACTAACATCTTCATAATTGTGATTACAGATCTCAATACAGTTTGTTGACAATCTAAGAGAAATGATAATGTGCTCAAGAACAATCCATGAATATTCAGATTTGTGAAGAGCAACATTCATAAAGATTGAAGACCCTTTTGTTTTACAATCTTTATTCTTTCTGTAATCAAACTTTGAACAAAATAGAACGCAAGAAAAGCCAGCTCGAAACTGGTGGCTACTTTCTTGGTTGAGAGGATTCAACAAGAAAGAGTCGCACTTTGATTCTGTGATAGGCTGCTGAGTGTCTTCAAGGATCAGAGGGTATTCAATAGGAAAGATATAATTAGAGATTGATAGGTTTCAGGGAGGAAACTGGAAAATCTTTGTAATTGATTCTTTCTATTGAAGGAGAAGAAAATCTGAAATCCGATTGGATTTTCAGGACTGGACGTAGGTTGTTGTGGAACAACCGAACCAGGATAAATCTCTGTGTCTTCTTCTCTAACTCTCTCTCTTTAATTTTCTATATTGCTAACGTTGCATGCCTCAAAATTTAATTTCCGCTGTGCGCTTGATACAGATTAATTTGGTAACGAAAACTGATATATTTTCTTTATTGCGAGGTCACTGATACCAACAATTGGTATCAGAGCCAACTTCTTGAGAGGTAAAACTTATAAGAAGATGGCCTCAACTGACGTTCTGGGAGAAGGCGCTTCGTTAGCTCGACCACCAGCTTTCAACGGTACAGCCTACATGTACTGGAAGCAACGAATGCTCATATTTCTGGAAGCAAGTGGCATAGATATCCTTGATGCTGTTGAAAATGGTCCGTACATTCCCAAGATTGCAGGAACTGACAACTCAATGATTATTAAGCCTAGAGCCGACTGGTCCGATGATGACAAGAAGAAGGTTGGTTTCAACGCAAAGGCTAAGAACATCATCACGTCCGCCCTATGTGCAGAAGAGTTCTTTAGAGTGTCCAATTGCAAGTCAGCAAAAGAGATGTGGGACATCCTCCAAGAAACTCACGAAGGTACTACTGATGTTAAGAGAGCTCGTGTGAATACGCTCATGCATGAATATGAATTATTTAGCATGAAGAAAGAAGAGTCAATCAGCGACTTGCAGACAAGATTCACACACATAGTCAACAACCTGCATGCATTAGGAAAAGATGTGGATAATGAACAGCAAATTGGAAAGATCATGAGATGCTTAACCAGAGAATGGCAGCCCAAAATTACCGCAATAGCTGAGTCTAGAGATCTTGCAAAGATGACGACAGCGACGCTATTTGGAAAGTTAAGGGAACATGAAATGGAATTACAACGACTGGATGAATCCGAAATGGAAAGTAGGAAAAAGAAAGGTTTATCTTTGAAGGTTCAAGCAAATCAGTCAAAAATTGAATCCGATAGCTGCTCAAATGAATCCAGCAGTGACAATGAAGAACCAGAAATCGGACTGCTTGTCAAGAAATTTAGGAAATTTCTGAAGAAGAAAGATAATAAATTCAGAAAACCTTCCAGCTCCAAGACTAGCGAAAACAAGCAGATTACATGTTATGAATGTGGGAAAACTGGTCACATAAAGTCAGAATGCTACAAATTGCAGAACAAAAATAAAGCTGCAAAATCAAAAGGCAAAGAACCAGTCACCAAAACAAAGAAGGCATATATTGCTTGGAACGATAATGATGAATCCTCTGCATCTTCAGATGAAGAAGAAGCCAATATGTGTCTCATGGCAAATTCAGATTCAGAATCGGAAAAAGAGGTTAGTTCACAATTTAATCCTACATATGATGAACTTCAAGAAGCTTTCAATGAGTTGCATGATGATTATGTGAAATCTATAAAACAGTTGTTAAGCACAAAGAAAATGCTTGAACAAGTGAATGTTGAGCATAAAGAAATTGAAAATTTATGTGAACAACTGAAAAAGGAGTCACAAGAAAAATCTGCAAAGTGCATTGAACTTGAACATACAGTTACATCATTAAAATCTGATTTGTTAAAGTTTGCTAATAGTAAAGATAAATTGAATGACATACTTAGCAATCAGAGACATGTTCATGAAAAATCTGGTTTAGGATATACACCAAACATGCATTTTAAAAGGAATAAAAATAGATATGGTATTGGTTATATGCAAACCAGAAGTGTCAAACATGGTCAGAAATCTGCCATTGCTAAGAATATGTATGATATCTTTACTAGGCCAAATCACCATTCATCCTTTAATGGCAAGTGTCATTTCTGTTGCAGAAAGGGACATTATGTGTCAAATTGCAAGTTTAAAAAATTAGCCAATAAGGGATGGAAGCAAATTTGGAAAGCAAAGAAATCTGTGTTTGACACTAACCAAACAGGACCCAATTTAGATTGGGGACCTAAAACAAAATTCTGATTTTGTTTTGCAGGTGTGCTTGACATCCACTAAGCACTCATGGTATTTGGATAGCGGATGTTCGAAGCACATGACAGGGGACAAATCCAAATTTCTGTCCTTGACATTAAAGGAAGGAGGTTTTGTCAAATATGGAGACAACAATAGAGGAAAAATCATTGGAATTGGTGATATAGGCAATGAGTCAACAACAGTGATCAAGAATGTATTATATGTTGAAGGACTCAAGCATAACTTGCTAAGCATAAGTCAGCTATGTGACAAAGGTTTTCAAGTAAGTTTTTCATCACAATCTTGCATTATTGAGCATAAAGATGACAAAAACATAAAGCTGATTGGTGACAGAATTAACAACATCTATATGTTGGATTTCAATTCTGTACCAAGTGCTGTATGTTGCTTGTTATCAAATCAAGATGAAACATGGTTGTGGCATAAACGCATTGCTCATATTCATATTAATCACTTGAATAAGCTTGTTAGCAAACAGCTAGTAATAGGACTCCCCAATAGGAAGTTTTCTAAGGATAGGTTGTGCGATTCATGTGAGAAGAGTAAACTGGTTAAGACTCCGTTTCCCTCTATAGATTTGGTTAGAACAAATAGAGTTTTACAACTAGTTCACATGGACCTTTTCGGACCTGCCCAAGTTAAGAGTTTAGGTGGGAACCTATATGGATATGTGCTGGTTGATGATTATTCTAGATTCACATGGACTTACTTTTTAGCTCATAAAAGTGATACATTTTCTGTTTTCAAAAAGTTTGCTGCTTTAGTACAAAATGAGAATGATTTGAAAATTGTTTCAATAAAAAGTGATCATGGAGGTGAATTCCAAAATGATCTTTTTCAAAATTACTGTGAATCAAATGGAATCAACCACATGTATTCAGCCCCTAGGACACCACAGCAGAATGGGGTAGTGGAGAGGAAAAATAGATCCCTAGAAGAGTTAGCTAGGACCATGCTTAAAGACTCCAACCTACCTAAGTACTTTTGGGCAGATGCAATTAGTACAGCCACTCATATTGTGAATAGAGTACTGATTAGACCCCTTCTTAAGAAAACACCCTATGAGCTTTACAAGGGTAGAAAACCAAACCTGTCTTACTTTAGGATTTTTGGTTGTAAGTGCTTTGTTTTGAACAATGGGAAGGAACACCTAGGAAAGTTTGACCCTAAGGCAGATGAAGGAATCTTTCTAGGATACTCCCAAACTAGTAAAGCCTATAGAATCTACAACAAAAGAACAAAAACCATAGAAGAGTCAGTTCATGTAAAGTTTGATGAATCTTTTACAGAAAACTTGAACAAAACTCCTTCTAAAGTTATTGATATTTTGGATGATGTTGTAGAATCTGAACCCCTAGAACAACCTATAGCTGATCCTCTAACTAGTGCAGACCCTATAGAACCTATAGAAACCAGTGAGTTACCTAAGGAATGGAGATTCAATAGAAACCACCCCTTAGACAACATCATAGGTGACATTTCTAGAGGTGTGTCAACTAGAGGAAACCTTAGAGAGTTCTGCAACCTCACAGCCTTTGTGTCTCAGATTGAACCTAAGAACATTAAGGAAGCCCTTTTAGATAGTGAGTGGATACTTGCTATGCAAGAGGAGTTAAACCAGTTTGAGAGGAACAAAGTGTGGAACTTGGTACCTAGGCCAGAGGGTAAGCATGTTATAGGAACTAGGTGGGTGTTCAGAAATAAGCTAGATGAGAATGGTGTGATCACTAGGAATAAGGCCAGATTAGTTGCAAAGGGTTATAGTCAAGAGGAGGGAATAGACTTTGATGAGACCTATGCCCCTGTAGCTAGACTAGAGGCAATAAGGATTTTGTTGGCCTATGCATGTATCATGGACTTCAATCTATATCAAATGGATGTGAAGAGTGCATTTCTTAATGGAGACCTACAAGAGGAAGTTTTTGTGAGCCAAACACCAGGTTTTGAAAATCCAGATTTTCCTAACCATGTGTATAAACTCTCAAAGGCCCTCTATGGGTTGAAACAAGCTCCAAGAGCTTGGTATGAGAAACTCAGCACTTTCCTCATTCAACAAAATTTTTCTAGAGGAAATGTTGATAAGACACTCTTTACAAAAACTATTGAAAAATGACATATTGCTGGTCCAAATTTATGTTGATGACATTATATTTGGATCAACAAATGACAAGCTTTGCAAAGAATTTGAAAACTTGATGAAAGGTAAATTTGAAATGTCAATGATGGGTGAACTATCATACTTCTTGGGATTTCAAATTAACCAAACCAAGCAAGGCATTTTCATTAGTCAATCCAAATATTGTTCTGATTTGTTAAAGAAATTTAACTTTGATAAGCTTAAGTCCATTGATACACCCATGAGTCAAGGAAATTCCTTAGACCGAGATGAGTTAGGTAAGCCTGTAGATGTAACCAGATTTCGTGGTATGATTGGATCTCTGCTCTATCTTACAGCAAGCCGACCCGATATTATGTTCAGCGTTTGCATGTGTGCACGGTATCAATCGAATCCGAAGGAATCTCACCTCACTGCAGTAAAGAGGATTTTCAGATACTTAGTAGGTACTAAGAATCTTGGTTTGTGGTATCCAAAAGGTTCAACATGTACTTTGGTTGGGTATTCAGACTCAGATTTTGCTGGTTGTAAGCTTGACAGAAAAAGCACTTCAGGTACATGTCATCTACTTGGTAATTCACTAGTGTCCTGGTTTAGTAAGAAGCAAACAAGTATTGCTTTGTCTACTGCAGAAGCCGAATACATAGCAGCTGGGAGCTGTTGTGCTCAAATCTTATGGATGAAACAGCACCTAATGGACTTTGGTGTTGATCTGGGAACAGTGCCGATCATGTGTGACAACACCAGTGCCATCAGCATAACAAAGAACCCAGTAATGCATTCAAGGACAAAACATATTGAGGTAAGGCATCACTTCATAAGAGATCATTTTCAGAATGGCATCATCAAACTTGAATATGTGAATACTACAGAACAACTAGCAGATATCTTCACGAAAGCATTACCAAAGGAAAGTTTTTTGAACATAAGGATGAAACTAGGGATCATTGATCCTAGTGAGATATAAGTTTTTCTGTGTTTTTGGTATTTATCAGTGAAGGTTTTCAGTTTAATCTAGTTGGAAATCGATTACTGGATGAAAAGTGTTTATAAAATCGATTTGGAAATCGATTTGGTTAGCCCAGAGTTCAGATTTTTGGAAAATATTGTGTAAAAATCCCGAGCATCGATTTGGAAATCGATTGATTCAGTGTTCAGTTTATTTGACATGCGGGCCAATCGATTTGGACATCGATTTAGTGAAACGGACAATCGATTTGGGAATCGATTAGGAATATGACCGTTGCGGATTTTTAACTAGCCGTTGGACTTAATAATTACGAAATCGATTAAGGATTCGGTGTAACGGTAACTCAATCGATTGGGCAATCGATTTATAAGGGTTAAAGTATAAAAACGAAAGGACAAAATCGATTTCTTCATCCCAGTTTTCCAGTTTTTCCAGAAAGCTTCAGTTTTTCACTCTGTCTGCGATACTGCTCTGCATATTCTTCTGATTATTCATTCTATCTACCTACATTCAATCAATTATTTTGTGATAATGGCTCGTGTAAAGCAAACTCAGGCACACACACCCTCACCATCTTCATCCTCCACTAGTGAAACTCCCTCACCACCTCAAACACTAACCAAAAGAGTTCCAATTCCCACACATAAAATTCTTGCGAAGGACAAAGGAAAGGCCCCTGCCCCTATTCCGGATAAGACCAAGAAAAGAAAGGAACCTCCTACTGAAAAATTGTTGGCTGATGCAATGAAAGAGGTTGCTCAAAAGAAAAAGAAGCAAGTCATCCCTTCACCCCCTGCAAAGAAGAAAACCGTATCTTCACCGCCTGCTAAGAAGGTCACTGCTCCAACAAAAGACAAGGAACCTCAATCATTCATCTCTCCTGATTTTATAAAGAGAAAAATCCATGAAGCGAGGACAATGGATTTTCCCTATTTTGACAGTGTAGAGTTTACTTTTCAGAATCATCTTCGATTCCATGGTCTTCAAAACTTTCTATCTTCCACGCTTGATTGTTATCCTAAGCTAATCAGAGAGTTCTACTCGTCGTTCAAGTTAACAGAAGACGGCTTCACTACTCAGGTTAAAGGCAAGAAGATTACTATGAATTTTGACGACTTCTCTACATTATCAGGATTACCTTTCTATGGCAAATCCATTGATGGTAGTTCTGAGGCTGATACTGCCGACCAAGGATGGGAAGAGACAATGGATAGACACACAGCTGTCAAAGACCTGATGGTTGATGGGTTTGTTGAATCGGTTTCACTACCCATTGGTCAAATGAAGGTCCAGCATCGTATGTTGATGTACGCTTTGACACGCATGTTAGTGCCCAGATCCGGCAACCACGCAGTAGTTCAAAAGTTGGACATACTACTGCTGTGGGGGTTATCAAAGGAACTAAGGATGAGTTGGACATGGATAGTGCTCCGGCATATGTTGGAAGCTTCGCAGACGAAACTCATGCTACCGTATCCGCAATTGATCACTAAGATTCTCAAACGATTTAAGGTGTCTTTGGTTAATGAAGAAACTGTCAAGACCACCCTAGTTTTTGGAGAATCAATTGTAAATCAGATGCAATTGAAAAGGGTACAAGGTATTTGGATGAGATCCCAGCCTGCAGCTGAACCGGCACAGCCTCCACCTCCACCTCCTTCTCAACCAGAAACTGTCTCTGCTCCTCCTGCTTATGTTGATAAAATCTTGGAATTCATTGAAGCTCAGATGGCCCATAATGCTCAAGTGTTGGAATTTCAGTCCAGAGTGGAAGCACGTCTAAGGACTATGCAAACCTCCTTGACTGCAGTTGTTCAATCTGTGGATGAGATTCAGACACACCTTGGCATCAAGCTCTCATTTGAAGATGTGGCAGACATCGGACGTCAAGCAGCTGAGGAACCTAACCTAGATCCCTTAGTTACCACTGAGACTCACGAAGAGGAGACACCTGCTGAGGGTAATACAGCGGTCTCAGCCCCTTCCCTAGATGATAGTGAGCCCCAGCCTAGCTTAGGAGCTTAGGTTCTTAGGATTCTTGCTGTTTTTGCCATGTCTTGCTGTATTCCAAGTGATTTTAATCAATGAATATGACAGTTTATTCCTTATCTATGCATTCATGTGATATGTTCATAACCTGCTTTGATTGTGTTGACAATTTTTTTTACACAAGTTAAATAGTTTCAAACCCAATGCTTATGTTCTATAACATAGGGGGAGAAATTATTTTTCTGCCTTTTTGTCTTAAATGACAAAGGGGGAGAACAATTATAACTTGAGAATAACTTGAGATGAACTGCTTATGCTTATATTGTTTTAGTTTTTTTTCTGATATTGTCAATACATGCTATAACTTGTTAATTAATGTATGTTGTATTAATATGATCTGATATGTTCTGATACATGTTCTACATGCTCTGCTCTGATCTGATCATTCAACAATAATTTTATAATGCTACTAAATGTTAATCTGAAACTGCTCAAGTTACAATTTGGTTGAATTGTCAATTATGCCAAAAAGGGGGAGATTGTTGGATTTTGATCCTTTAATTCCTAATTTTGACATAATTAATAATTCAACAATGTTCATACAATGCATGATAAATCTAATGTTTGAATTGAGCAAGATTTCAGGAACCATAATCAAATCCTACACACTTGGATCAAATAGCTTGGAACACAAGAAATCAACAAAAGTTGAATTCTGAATACGTAAATCGATTGGGAAATCGATTTCATAACAAGAGTGTAAGGAAATCTTAAGTGTTTGTGAAATGCAATCGATTAGGCAATCGATTAGATGAATTAAAAATGAAAAATTCACAAGTCAGTAGCCTCTGATTTGAAGGAAATCGATTGGTAAATCGATTGAACATTTCACAAAACAAACCTGATGATAACACATCGATTGGTAAATCGATTGAATGAGTCACAGTGGCACTCCAGTGCTGAGGAAATCGATTGGCAAATCGATTGATAAAATATCATTTGAAAAATGACCTCACCTGTGACAAATACAATCGATTGAACAATCAATTGTTAACACTTTCAATTTTGATTAAGTTTGGTTGCAATCGATTGGGAAATCGATTGAACTAAACACCAGGTAAAAACTTTTCAGGAACATGCCACCAAATCGATTGACAAATCGATTGATGTCAAATAGCTGAGTCTCTGTTTTGAAAACAATCGATTGGCAAATCGATTGATATTAAAACTGAATCACTATTTTGAATCACATCGATTGACAAGTCGATTGATAACAAATAGCTGAGCCACTGTTTTGAAAACAATCGATTGGCAAATCGATTGATATTAAAACTGAGTCATTGTTTTTGAAAACAATCGATTGGCAAATCGATTGACATTAAAAACCTGAGCCACTGTTTTGAAAACAATCGATTGGCAAATCGATTGAAATAAACTTGTTGAAAACACAGTGAACTCTGAAGTTTGGCAAATCGATTGAGTAATCGATTGAAAATAGTTTTATCAAAACAGTTTCCCAGAAATCGATTAGGCAATCGATTTATACAGGTCTGGACATGTTCTGCTGAAAAGTGTTGTTTTAAAGAATCGATTGGTAAATCGATTAGCTTGTATAGTTTCAAGATTAAAGAAAACCAAGATCGCGATAATCGATTGGCAAATCGATTTAGCTCATTTTATAACTTTACCAAATCGATTGGGAAATCGATTTCGTAAGTGTTTTTTTAGAAACTATATAAGATGTCTTTCAATCTTTATTCTTAGAACTTTAACACAACATTTCATAACTTTCATAATTTCTCACAACGCTCTTAGCTGTTCGTAACAACAAACTAACATCTTCATAATTGTGATTACAGATCTCAATACAGTTTGTTGACAATCTAAGAGAAATGATAATGTGCTCAAGAACAATCCATGAATATTCAGATTTGTGAAGAGCAACATTCATAAAGATTGAAGACCCTTTTGTTTTACAATCTTTATTCTTTCTGTAATCAAACTTTGAACAAAATAGAACGCAAGAAAAGCCAGCTCGAAACTGGTGGCTACTTTCTTGGTTGAGAGGATTCAACAAGAAAGAGTCGCACTTTGATTCTGTGATAGGCTGCTGAGTGTCTTCAAGGATCAGAGGGTATTCAATAGGAAAGATATTAATTAGAGATTGATAGGTTTCAGGGAGGAAACTGGAAAATCTTTGTAATTGATTCTTTCTATTGAAGGAGAAGAAAATCTGAAATCCGATTGGATTTTCAGGACTGGACGTAGGTTGTTGTGGAACAACCGAACCAGGATAAATCTCTGTGTCTTCTCTCTCTCTCTCTCTCTTTAATTTTCTATATTGCTAACTTTGCATGCCTCAAAATTTAATTTCCGCTGTGCACTTGATACTGATTAATTTGGTAACGAAAACTGATATATTTTCTTTATTACGAGGTCACTGATACCAACA
>PGWS01021828.1:0-10537 GCA_002896235.1 Cicer reticulatum
ATTGATATTAAAACTGAATCACTATTTTGAATCACATCGATTGACAAGTCGATTGATATCAAATAGCTGAGCCACTGTTTTTGAAAACAATCGATTGGCAAATCGATTGATATGAAACTGAGTCACTTTTTGAATCACATCGATTGACAAATCGATTGACATTAAAAACCTGAGCCACTGTTTTGAAAACAATCGATTGGCAAATCGATTGAAATAAACTTGTTGAAAACACAGTGAACTCTGAAGTTTGGCAAATCGATTGAGTAATCGATTGAAAATAGTTTTATCAAAACAGATTCCCAGAAATCGATTAGGCAATCGATTTATACAGGTCTGGACATGTTCTGCTGAAAAGTGTTGTTTTAAAGAATCGATTGGTAAATCGATTAGCTTGTATAGTTTCAAGATTAAAGAAAACCAAGATCGCGATAATCGATTGGCAAATCGATTTAGCTCATTTTATAACTTTACAAAATCGATTGGGAAATCGATTTCGTAAGTGGTTTTTCAGAAACTATATAAGATGTCTTTCAATCTTTATTCTAAGAACTTTTACATAACATTTCATAACTTTCATAATTTCTCACAACGCTCTTAGCTGTTCATAACAACAAACTAACAACTTCATAATTGTGATTACAGATCTCAATACAGTTTGTTGACAATCTAAGAGAAATGATAATGTGCTCAAGAACAATCCATGAATATCCAGATTTGTGAAGAGCAACATTCATAAAGATTGAAGACCCTTTTGTTTTACAATCTTTATTCTTTCTGTAATAAAACTTTGAACGAAATAGAACGCAAGAAAAGCCAGCTCGAAACTGGTGGCTACTTTCTTGGTTGAGAGGATTCAACAAGAAAGAGTCGCACTTTGATTCTGTGATAGGCTGCTGAGTGTCTTCAAGGATCAGAGGGTATTCAATAGGAAAGATATAATTAGAGATTGATAGGTTTCAGGGAGGAAACTGGAAAATCTTTGTAATTGATTCTTTCTATTGAAGGAGAAGAAAATCTGAAATCCGATTGGATTTTCAGGACTGGACGTAGGTTGTTGTGGAACAACCGAACCAGGATAAATCTCTGTGTCTTCTTCTCTAACTCTCTCTCTTTAATTTTCTATATTGCTAACTTTGCATGCCTCAAAATTTAATTTCCGCTGTGCGCTTGATACAGATTAATTTGGTAACGAAAACTGATATATTTTCTTTATTGCGAGGTCACTGATACCAACAATTGGTATCAGAGCCAACTTCTTGAGAGGTAAAACTTATAAGAAGATGGCCTCAACTGACGTTCTGGGAGAAGGCGCTTCGTTAGCTCGACCACCAGCTTTCAACGGTACAGCCTACATGTACTGGAAGCAACGAATGCTCATATTTCTGGAAGCAAGTGGCATAGATATCCTTGATGCTGTTGAAAACGGTCCGTACATTCCCAAGATTGCAGGAACTGACAACTCAATGATTATCAAGCCTAGAGCCGACTGGTCAGATGATGACAAGAAGAAGGTTGGTTTCAATGCAAAGGCTAAGAACATCATCACGTCCGCCCTATGTGCAGAAGAGTTCTTTAGAGTGTCCAATTGCAAGTCAGCAAAAGAGATGTGGGACATCCTCCAAGAAACTCACGAAGGTACTACTGATGTTAAGAGAGCTCGTGTGAATACGCTCATGCATGAATATGAATTATTTAGCATGAAGAAAGAAGAGTCAATCAGCGATTTGCAGACAAGATTCACACACATAGTCAACAACCTGCATGCACTAGGAAAAGATGTGGATAATGAACAGCAAATTGGAAAGATCATGAGATGTTTAACCAGAGAATGGCAGCCAAAGATAACAGCCATAGCTGAGTCTAGAGATCTTGCAAAGATGACGACAGCAACACTATTTGGAAAGTTAAGGGAACATGAAATGGAATTACAACGACTGGATGAATCCGAAATGGAAAGTAGGAAAAAGAAAGGTTTATCTCTGAAGGTTCAAGCAAATCAGTCAAAAATTGAATCCGATAGCTGCTCAAATGAATCCAGCAGTGACAATGAAGAACCAGAAATCGGACTGCTTGTCAAGAAATTTAAGAAATTTCTGAAGAAGAAAGATAACAAATTCAGAAAACCATCCAGCTCCAAGACTAGCGACAACAAGCAGATTACATGTTATGAATGTGGGAAGACTGGTCACATAAAGTCAGAATGCTACAAATTGCAGAACAAAAATAAAGCTGCAAAATCAAAAGGCAAAGAACCAGTCACCAAAACAAAGAAGGCGTATATTGCTTGGAACGATAATGATGAATCCTCTGCCTCTTCGGATGAAGAAGAAGCCAATATGTGTCTCATGGCAAATTCAGATTCAGAATCGGAAAAAGAGGTTAGTTCACAATTTAATCCTACATATGATGAACTTCAAGAAGCTTTCAATGAATTGCATGATGATTATGTGAACTCCATAAAACAGTTGTTAAGCACAAAGAAAATGCTTGAACAAGTGAATGTTGAGCATAAAGAAATTGAAAATTTATGTGAACAACTGAAAAAGGAGTCACAAGAAAAATCTGCAAAGTGCATTGAACTTGAACATACAGTTGCATCATTAAAATCTGATTTGTTAAAATTTGCTAATAGTAAAGATAAACTGAATGACATACTTAGCAATCAGAGACATGTTCATGAAAAATCTGGTTTAGGATATACACCAAACATGCATGTTAAAAGGAATAAAAATAGATATGGTATTGGTTATATGCAAACCAGAAGTGTCAAACATGGTCAGAAATCTGCCATTGCTAAGAATATGTATGATATCTTTACTAGGCCAAATCACCATTCATCCTTTAATGGCAAGTGTCATTTCTGTTGCAGAAATGGACATTTTGTGTCAAATTGCAAGTTTAAAAAATTAGCCAATAAGGGATGGAAGCAAATTTGGAAAGCAAAGAAATCTGTGTTTGACACTAACCAAACAGGACCCAATTTAGATTGGGGACCTAAAACAAAATTCTGATTTTGTTTTGCAGGTGTGCTTGACATCCACTAAGCACTCATGGTATTTGGATAGCGGATGTTCGAAGCACATGACAGGGGACAAATCCAAATTTCTGTCATTGACATTAAAGGAAGGAGGTTTTGTCAAATATGGAGACAACAATAGAGGAAAAATTATTGGAATTGGTGATATAGGCAATGAGTCAACAACAGTGATCAAGAATGTATTATATGTTGAAGGACTCAAGCATAACTTGCTAAGCATAAGTCAGCTATGTGACAAAGGTTTTCAAGTAAGTTTTTCATCACAATCTTGCATTATTGAGCATAAAGATGACAAAAACATAAAGCTGATTGGTGACAGAATTAACAACATCTATATGTTGGATTTCAATTCTGTACCAAGTGCTGTATGTTGCTTGTTATCAAATCAAGATGAAACATGGTTGTGGCATAAACGCATTGCTCATATTCATATTAATCACTTGAATAAGCTTGTTAGCAAACAGCTAGTAATAGGACTCCCCAATAGGAAGTTTTCTAAGGATAGGTTGTGTGATTCATGTGAGAAGAGTAAACTGGTTAAGACTCCGTTTCCCTCTATAGATTTGGTTAGAACAAATAGAGTTTTACAACTAGTTCACATGGACCTTTTCGGACCTGCCCAAGTTAAGAGTTTAGGTGGGAACCTATATGGATATGTGCTGGTTGATGATTATTCTAGATTCACATGGACTTACTTTTTAGCTCATAAAAGTGATACATTCTCTGTTTTCAAAAAGTTTGCTGCTTTAGTACAAAATGAGAATGATTTGAAAATTGTTTCAATAAAAAGTGATCATGGAGGTGAATTCCAAAATGATCTTTTTCAAAATTATTGTGAATCAAATGGAATCAACCACATGTATTCAGCCCCTAGGACACCACAGCAGAATGGGGTAGTGGAGAGGAAAAATAGATCCCTAGAAGAGTTAGCTAGGACCATGCTTAAAGACTCCAACCTACCTAAGTACTTTTGGGCAGATGCAATTAGTACAGCCACTCATATTGTGAATAGAGTACTGATTAGACCCCTTCTTAAGAAAACACCCTATGAGCTTTACAAGGGTAGAAAACCAAACCTGTCTTACTTTAGGATTTTTGGTTGTAAGTGCTTTGTTTTGAACAATGGCAAGGAACACCTAGGAAAGTTTGACCCTAAGGCAGATGAAGGAATCTTTCTAGGATACTCCCAAACTAGTAAAGCCTATAGAATCTACAACAAAAGAACAAAAACCATAGAAGAGTCAGTTCATGTAAAGTTTGATGAATCTTTTACAGAAAACTTGAACAAAACTCCTTCTAAGGTTATTGATATTTTGGATGATGTTGTAGAATCTGAACCCCTAGAACAACCTATAGCTGATCCTCCAACTAGTGCAGACCCTATAGAACCTATAGAAACCAGTGAGTTACCTAAGGAATGGAGATTCAATAGAAACCACCCCTTAGACAACATCATAGGTGACATTTCTAGAGGTGTGTCAACTAGAGGAAACCTTAGAGAGTTCTGCAACCTCACAGCCTTTGTGTCTCAGATTGAACCTAAGAACATTAAGGAAGCCCTTTTAGATAGTGAGTGGATACTTGCTATGCAAGAGGAGTTAAACCAGTTTGAGAGGAACAAAGTGTGGAACTTGGTACCTAGGCCAGAGGGTAAGCATGTTATAGGAACTAGGTGGGTGTTCAGAAATAAGTTAGATGAGAATGGTGTGATCACTAGGAATAAGGCCAGATTAGTTGCAAAGGGTTATAGTCAAGAGGAGGGAATAGACTTTGATGAGACCTATGCCCCTGTAGCTAGACTAGAGGCAATAAGGATTTTGTTGGCCTATGCATGTATCATGGACTTCAATCTATATCAAATGGATGTGAAGAGTGCATTTCTTAATGGAGACCTACAAGAGGAAGTTTTTGTGAGCCAAACACCAGGTTTTGAAAATCCAGATTTTCCTAACCATGTGTATAAACTCTCAAAGGCCCTCTATGGGTTGAAACAAGCTCCAAGAGCTTGGTATGAGAAACTCAGCACTTTCCTCATTCAACAAAATTTTTCTAGAGGAAATGTTGATAAGACACTCTTTACAAAAACTATTGAAAATGACATATTGCTGGTCCAAATTTATGTTGATGACATTATATTTGGATCAACAAATGACAAGCTTTGCAAAGAATTTGAAAACTTGATGAAAGGTAAATTTGAAATGTCAATGATGGGTGAACTATCATATTTCTTGGGATTTCAAATTAACCAAACCAAGCAAGGCATTTTCATTAGTCAATCCAAATATTGTTCTGATTTGTTAAAGAAATTTAACTTTGATAAGCTTAAGTCCATTGATACACCCATGAGTCAAGGAAATTCCTTAGACCGAGATGAGTTAGGTAAGCCTGTAGATGTAACCAGATTTCGTGGTATGATTGGATCTCTGCTCTATCTTACAGCAAGCCGACCCGATATTATGTTCAGCGTTTGCATGTGTGCACGGTATCAATCGAATCCGAAGGAATCTCACCTCACTGCAGTAAAGAGAATTTTCAGATACTTAGTAGGTACTAAGAACCTTGGTTTGTGGTATCCAAAAGGTTCAACATGTACTTTGGTTGGGTATTCAGACTCAGATTTTGCTGGTTGTAAACTTGACAGAAAAAGCACTTCAGGTACATGTCATCTACTTGGTAATTCTCTAGTGTCCTGGTTTAGTAAGAAGCAAACAAGTATTGCTTTGTCTACTGCAGAAGCCGAATACATAGCAGCTGGGAGCTGTTGTGCTCAAATCTTGTGGATGAAACAGCACCTAATGGACTTTGGTGTTGATTTGGGAACAGTGCCGATCATGTGTGACAACACCAGTGCTATCAGCATAACAAAGAACCCAGTAATGCATTCAAGGACAAAACATATTGAGGTAAGGCATCACTTCATAAGAGATCATTTTCAGAATGGAGTCATCAAACTTGAATATGTGAATACTACAGAACAACTAGCAGATATCTTCACGAAAGCATTACCAAAAGAAAGTTTTTTGAACATAAGGATGAAACTAGGGATCATTGATCCTAGTGAGATATAAGTTTTTCTGTGATTTTGGTATTTATCAGTGAAGTTTCCAGATTAATCGATTTGGAAATCGATTACTTGATGAAAAGTGTTTATAAAATCGATTTGGAAATCGATTTGGTTAGCCCAGAGTTCAGATTTTTGGAAAATATTGTGTAAAAATCCCGAGCATCGATTTGGAAATCGATTGATTCAGTGTTCAGTTTTTTTGACATGTGGGCCAATCGATTTGGACATCGATTTAGTAAAACGGACAATCGATTTGGGAATCGATTAGGAATATGACCGTTGCGGATTTTTAACTAGCCGTTGGACTTAATAATTACGAAATCGATTAAGGATTCGGTGTAACGGTAACTCAATCGATTAGGCAATCGATTGACAAGGGTTAAAGTATAAAAAGGAAAGGACAAAATCGATTTCTTCATCCCAGTTTTCCAGATTTTCCAGAAAGTTTCAGTTTTTCACTCTGTCTGCGTTATTGCTCTGCATATTCTTCAGGTTATTCATTCTATCTACCTACATTCAATCAATTATTTTGTGATCATGGCTCGTGTAAAGCAAACTCAGGCACACACTCCCTCACCATCTTCATCCTCCACTAGTGAAACTCCCTCACCACCTCAAACACTAACCAAAAGAGTTCCAATTCCCACACACAAAATTCTTGCGAAGGACAAAGGAAAGGCTCCTGCTCCTATTCCGGATAAGACCAAGAAAAGAAAGGAACCACCTACTGAAAAATTGATGGCTGATGCAATGAAAGAGGTTGCTCAAAAGAAAAAGAAGCAAGTCATTCCTTCACCCCCTGCAAAGAAGAAAACCGTTTCTTCACCGCCTGCTAAAAAGGTCCCTGCACCAACAAAAGAAAAGGAACCTCAATCATTCATCTCACCTGATTTTGTAAAGAGAAAAATCCATGAAGCTAGGACAATGGATTTTCCCTATTTTGACAGTGTAGAGTTCACTTTTCAGAATCATCTTCGATTCCATGGTCTTCAAAACTTTCTTTCGTCTACGCTTGATTGTTATCCTAAGCTAATCAGAGAGTTCTACTCGTCGTTCAAGTTAACAGAAGACGGCTTCACTACTCAGGTCAAAGGCAAGAAGATTACTATGACTTTTGACGACTTCTCTACATTATCAGGATTGCCTTTCTATGGCAAATCCATTGATGGTAGTTCTGAAGCTGATACTGCTGACCAAGGATGGGAAGAGACAATGGATAGACACACAGCAGTCAAAGACCTGATGGTTGATGGGTTTGTTGAATCGGTTTCACTACCCATTGGTCAAATGAAGGTCCAGCATCGTATGTTGATGTATGCTCTGACACGCATGTTAGTGCCCAGATCCGGAAACCACGCAGTAGTTCAAAAGTTGGACATACTACTGCTGTGGGGATTATCAAAGGAATTGAGGATGAGTTGGACATGGATAGTGCTCAGGCATATGTTGGAAGCTTCGCAGACGAAACTCATGCTACCGTATCCGCAACTGATCACTAAGATTCTCAAACGTTTTAAGGTGTCTTTGGTTAATGAAGAAACTGTCAAGACCACCCTAGTTTTTGGAGAATCAATTGTGAATCAGATGCAATTGAAAAGGGTACAAGGTATTTGGATGAGATCACAGCCTGCAGCTGAACCGGCACAGCCTCCACCTCCACCTCCTTCTCAACCAGAAACTGTCTCTGCTCCTCCTGCTTATGTTGATAAAATCTTGGAATTCATTGAAGCTCAGATGGCCCATAATGCTCAAGTGTTGGAATTTCAGTCCAGAGTGGAAGCACGTCTAAGGACTATGCAAGCCTCCTTGACTGCAGTTGTTCAATCTGTGGATGAGATTCAGACACACCTTGGCATCAAGCTCTCATTTGAAGATGTGGCAGACATCGGTCGTCAAGCAGCTGAGGAACCTAACCTAGATCCCTTAGTTAACCCTGAGACTCACGAAGAGGAGACACCTGCTGAGGGTAATACAGCGGTCTCAGCCCCTTCCCTAGATGATAGTGAGCCCCAGCCTAGCTTAGGAGAATAGGTTCTTAGGATCCTTGCTGTTTTTGCCATGTCTTGCTGTATTCCAGTGATTTTAATCAATGAATATGACAGTTTATTCCTTATCTATGCATTCATGTGATATGTTCATAACTTGCTTTGATTGTGTTGACAATTTTCTTTCACAAGTTACATGATTTCAAACCCATGCCTATGATTATGTAACATAGGGGGAGGAATTATTTTTTTCTGCCTTTTTGTCTTAAATGACAAAGGGGGAGAACAATTATAACTTGATGAACTGCTTATGCTTATATTGTTTTGATTTTTTTTCTGATATTGTCAATACATGCTCTAATGTTGTTAATTAATTAATGTTGTATTAATATGATCTGATATGTTCTGATACATGTTCTACATGCTCTGCTCTGATCTGATCATTCAACAATAATTTTATAATGCTATTAAATGTTAATCTGAAACTGCTCAAGTTACAATTTGGTTGAATTGTCAATTATGCCAAAAAGGGGGAGATTGTTGGATTTTGATCCTTTGATTCCTAATTTTGACATAATTAATAATTCAACAATGTTCATACAATGCATGATAAATCTAATATTTGAATTGAGCAAGATTTCAGGAACCATAATCAAACCCTACACACTTGGATCAAATAGCTTGGAACACAAGAAATCAACAAAAGTTGAATTCTGAATATGTAAATCGATTGGGAAATCGATTTCATAACAAGGGTGTAAGGAAATCTTAAGTGTTTGTGAATGTGCAATCGATTAGGCAATCGATTAGATCAATTAAAAATGAAAAATGCACAAGTCAGTAGCCTCTGATTTGGAGAAAATCGATTGGTAAATCGATTGAACATTTCACAAATCAAACCTGATGGTAACACATCGATTGGTAAATCGATTGAATGAGTCACAGTGGCACTCCAGTGCTGAGGAAATCGATTGGCAAATCGATTGATAAAATATCATTTGAAAAATGACCTCACCTGTGACAAATACAATCGATTGGACAATCAATTGTTAACACTTTCAATTTTGATTAAGTTTGGTTGCAATCGATTGGGAAATCGATTGAACTAAACACCAGGTAAAAACTTTTCAGGAACATGCCACCAAATCGATTGACAAGTCGATTGATATCAAATAGCTGAGCCACTGTTTTGAAAACAATCGATTGGCAAATCGATTGATATTAAAACTGAATCACTATTTTGAATCACATCGATTGACAAGTCGATTGATATCAAATAGCTGAGCCACTGTTTTGAAAACAATCGATTGGCAAATCGATTGATATTAAAACTGAATCACTATTTTGAATCACATCGATTGACAAATCGATTGACATCAAAAACCTGAGCCACTGTTTTGAAAACAATCGATTGGCAAATCGATTGAAATAAACTTGTTGAAAACACAGTGAACTCTGAAGTTTGGCAAATCGATTGAGTAATCGATTGAAAATAGTTTTATCAAAACAGATTCCCAGAAATCGATTAGGCAATCGATTTATACAGGTCTGGACATGTTCTGCTGAAAAGTGTTGTTTTAAAGAATCGATTGGTAAATCGATTAGCTTGTATAGTTTCAAGATTAAAGAAAACCAAGATCGCGATAATCGATTGGCAAATCGATTTAGCTCATTTTATAACTTTACAAAATCGATTGGGAAATCGATTTCGTAGTTGGTTTTTCAGAAACTATATAAGATGTCTTTCAATCTTTATTCTAAGAACTTTTACATAACATTTCATAAACTTCATAATTTCTCACAACGCTCTTAGCTGTTCATAACAACAAACTAACAACTTCATAATTGTGATTACAGATCTCAATACAGTTTGTTGACAATCTAAGAGAAATGATAATGTGCTCAAGAACAATCCATGAATATCCAGATTTGTGAAGAGCAACATTCATAAAGATTGAAGACCCTTTTGTTTTACAATCTTTATTCTTTCTGTAATCAAACTTTGAACGAAATAGAACGCAAGAAAAGCCAGCTCGAAACTGGTGGCTACTTTCTTGGTTGAGAGGATTCAACAAGAAAGAGTCGCACTTTGATTCTGTGATAGGCTGCTGAGTGTCTTCAAGGATCAGAGGGTATTCAATAGGAAAGATATAATTAGAGATTGATAGGTTTCAGGGAGGAAACTGGAAAATCTTTGTAATTGATTCTTTCTATTGAAGGAGAAGAAAATCTGAAATCCGATTGGATTTTCAGGACTGGACGTAGGTTGTTGTGGGAACAACCGAACCAGGATAAATCTCTGTGTCTTCTTCTCTAACTCTCTCTCTTTAATTTTCTATATTGCTAACTTTGCATGCCTCAAAATTTAATTTCCGCTGTGCGCTTGATACAGATTAATTTGGTAACGAAAACTGATATATTTTCTTTATTGCGAGGTCACTGATACCAACA
>PGWS01021829.1:0-14237 GCA_002896235.1 Cicer reticulatum
TTTTACAATCTTTATTCTTTCTGTAATCAAACTTTGAACAAAATAGAACGCAAGAAAAGCCAGCTCGAAACTGGTGGCTACTTTCTTGGTTGAGAGGATTCAACAAGAAAGAGTCGCACTTTGATTCTGTGATAGGCTGCTGAGTGTCTTTCAAGGATCAGAGGGTATTCAATAGGAAAGATATAATTAGAGATTGATAGGTTTCAGGGAGGAAACTGGAAAATCTTTGTAATTGATTCTTTCTATTGAAGGAGAAGAAAATCTGAAATCCGATTGGATTTTCAGGACTGGACGTAGGTTGTTGTGGAACAACCGAACCAGGATAAATCTCTGTGTCTTCTTCTCTAACTCTCTCTCTTTAATTTTCTATATTGCTAACGTTGCATGCCTCAAAATTTAATTTCCGCTGTGCGCTTGATACAGATTAATTTGGTAACGAAAACTGATATATTTTCTTTATTGCGAGGTCACTGATACCAACAATTGGTATCAGAGCCAACTTCTTGAGAGGTAAAACTTATAAGAAGATGGCCTCAACTGACGTTCTGGGAGAAGGCGCTTCGTTAGCTCGACCACCAGCTTTCAACGGTACAGCCTACATGTACTGGAAGCAACGAATGCTCATATTTCTGGAAGCAAGTGGCATAGATATCCTTGATGCTGTTGAAAATGGTCCGTACATTCCCAAGATTGCAGGAACTGACAACTCAATGATTATTAAGCCTAGAGCCGACTGGTCCGATGATGACAAGAAGAAGGTTGGTTTCAATGCGAAGGCTAAGAACATCATCACGTCCGCCCTATGTGCAGAAGAGTTCTTTAGAGTGTCCAATTGCAAATCAGCAAAAGAGATGTGGGACATCCTACAAGAAACTCACGAAGGTACTACTGATGTTAAGAGAGCTCGTGTGAATACGCTCATGCACGAATATGAATTATTTAGCATGAAGAAAGAAGAGTCAATCAGCGACTTACAAACCAGATTCACACACATAGTCAACAACCTGCATGCACTAGGAAAAGATGTGGATAATGAACAACAGATTGGAAAGATCATGAGATGTTTAACCAGAGAATGGCAGCCAAAGATAACAGCCATAGCTGAGTCTAGAGATCTTGCAAAGATGACGACAGCAACACTATTTGGAAAGTTAAGGGAACATGAAATGGAATTACAACGACTGGATGAATCCGAAATGGAAAGTAGGAAAAAGAAAGGTTTGTCTCTGAAGGTTCAAGCAAATCAGTCAAAAATTGAATCCGATAGCTGCTCAAATGAATCCAGCAGTGACAATGAAGAACCAGAAATCGGACTGCTTGTCAAGAAATTTAAGAAATTTCTGAAGAAGAAAGATAACAAATTCAGAAAACCATCCAGCTCCAAGACTAGCGACAACAAGCAGATTACATGTTATGAATGTGGGAAGACTGGTCACATAAAGTCAGAATGCTACAAATTGCAGAACAAAAATAAAGCTGCAAAATCGAAAGGCAAAGAACCAGTCACCAAACAAAGAAGGCGTATATTGCTTGGAACGATAATGATGAATCCTCTGCCTCTTCAGATGAAGAAGAAGCCAATATGTGTCTCATGGCAAATTCAGATTCAGAATCCGAAAAAGAGGTTAGTTCACAATTTAATCCTACATATGATGAACTTCAAGAAGCGTTCAATGAATTGCATGACGATTATGTGAACTCCATAAAACAGTTGTTAAGCACAAAGAAAATGCTTGAACAAGTGAATGTTGAGCATAAAGAAATTGAAAATTTATGTGAACAACTGAAAAAGGAGTCACAAGAAAAATCTGCAAAGTGCATTGAACTTGAACATACAGTTACATCATTAAAATCTGATTTGTTAAAATTTGCTAATAGTAAAGATAAATTGAATGACATACTTAGCAATCAGAGACATGTTCATGAAAAATCTGGTTTAGGATATACACCAAACATGCATGTTAAAAGGAATAAAAATAGATATGGTATTGGTTATATGCAAACCAGAAGTGTCAAACATGGTCAGAAATCTGCCATTGCTAAGAATATGTATGATATCTTTACTAGGCCAAACTACCATTCATCCTTTAATGGCAAGTGTCATTTCTGTTGCAGAAATGGACATTTTGTGTCAAATTGCAAGTTTAAAAAAATTAGCCAATAAGGGATGGAAGCAAATTTGGAAAGCAAAGAAATCTGTGTTTGACACTAACCAAACAGGACCCAATTTAGATTGGGGACCTAAAACAAAATTCTGATTTTGTTTTGCAGGTGTGCTTGACATCCACTAAGCACTCATGGTATTTGGATAGCGGATGTTCGAAGCACATGACAGGGGACAAATCCAAATTTCTGTCATTAACATTAAAGGAAGGAGGTTTTGTCAAATATGGAGACAACAATAGAGGAAAAATCATTGGAATTGGTGATATAGGCAATGAGTCAACAACAGTGATCAAGAATGTATTATATGTTGAAGGACTCAAGCATAACTTGCTAAGCATAAGTCAGCTATGTGACAAAGGTTTTCAAGTAAGTTTTTCATCACAATCTTGCATTATTGAGCATAAAGATGACAAAAACATAAAGCTGATTGGGGACAGAATTAACAACATCTATATGTTGGATTTCAATTCTGTACCAAGTGCTGTATGTTGCTTGTTATCAAATCAAGATGAAACATGGTTGTGGCATAAACGCATTGCTCATATTCATATTAATCACTTGAATAAGCTTGTTAGCAAACAGCTAGTAATAGGACTCCCCAATAGGAAGTTTTCTAAGGATAGGTTGTGTGATTCATGTGAGAAGAGTAAACTGGTTAAGACTCCGTTTCCCTCTATAGATGTGGTTAGAACAAATAGAGTTTTACAACTAGTTCACATGGACCTTTTCGGACCTGCCCAAGTTAAGAGTTTAGGTGGGAACCTATATGGATATGTGCTGGTTGATGATTATTCTAGATTCACATGGACTTACTTTTATCTCATAAAAGTGATACATTCTCTGTTTTCAAAAAGTTTGCTGCTTTAGTACAAAATGAGAATGATTTGAAAATTGTTTCAATAAAAAGTGATCATGGAGGTGAATTCCAAAATGATCTTTTTCAAAATTACTGTGAATCAAATGGAATCAACCACATGTATTCAGCCCCTAGGACACCACAGCAGAATGGGGTAGTGGAGAGGAAAAATAGATCCCTAGAAGAGTTAGCTAGGACCATGCTTAAAGACTCCAACCTACCTAAGTACTTTTGGGCAGATGCAATTAGTACAGCCACTCATATTGTGAATAGAGTACTGATTAGACCCCTTCTTAAGAAAACACCCTATGAGCTTTACAAGGGTAGAAAACCAAACCTGTCTTACTTTAGGATTTTTGGTTGTAAGTGCTTTGTTTTGAACAATGGGAAGGAACACCTAGGAAAGTTTGACCCTAAGGCAGATGAAGGAATCTTTCTAGGATACTCCCAAACTAGTAAAGCCTATAGAATCTACAACAAAAGAACAAAAACCATAGAAGAGTCAGTTCATGTAAAGTTTGATGAATCTTTTACAGAAAACTTGAACAAAACTCCTTCTAAGGTTATTGATATTTTGGATGATGTTGTAGAATCTGAACCCCTAGAACAACCTATAGCTGATCCTCCAACTAGTGCTGACCCTATAGAACCTATAGAAACCAGTGAGTTACCTAAGGAATGGAGATTCAATAGAAACCACCCCTTAGACAACATCATAGGTGACATTTCTAGAGGTGTGTCAACTAGAGGAAACCTTAGAGAGTTCTGCAACCTCACAGCCTTTGTGTCTCAGATTGAACCTAAGAACATTAAGGAAGCCCTTTTAGATAGTGAGTGGATACTTGCTATGCAAGAGGAGTTAAACCAGTTTGAGAGGAACAAAGTGTGGAACTTGGTACCTAGGCCAGAGGGTAAGCATGTTATAGGAACTAGGTGGGTGTTCAGAAATAAGTTAGATGAGAATGGTGTGATCACTAGGAATAAGGCCAGATTAGTTGCAAAGGGTTATAGTCAAGAGGAGGGAATAGACTTTGATGAGACCTATGCCCCTGTAGCTAGACTAGAGGCAATAAGGATTTTGTTGGCCTATGCATGTATCATGGACTTCAATCTATATCAAATGGATGTGAAGAGTGCATTTCTTAATGGAGACCTACAAGAGGAAGTTTTTGTGAGCCAAACACCAGGTTTTGAAAATCCAGATTTTCCTAACCATGTGTATAAACTCTCAAAGGCCCTCTATGGGTTGAAACAAGCTCCAAGAGCTTGGTATGAGAAACTCAGCACTTTCCTCATTCAACAAAATTTTTCTAGAGGAAATGTTGATAAGACACTCTTTACAAAAACTATTGAAAATGACATATTGCTGGTCCAAATTTATGTTGATGACATTATATTTGGATCAACAAATGACCAGCTTTGCAAAGAATTTGAAAACTTGATGAAAGGTAAATTTGAAATGTCAATGATGGGTGAACTATCATACTTCTTGGGATTTCAAATTAACCAAACCAAGCAAGGCATTTTCATTAGTCAATCCAAATATTGTTCTGATTTGTTAAAGAAATTTAACTTTGATAAGCTTAAGTCCATTGATACACCCATGAGTCAAGGAAATTCCTTAGACCGAGATGAGTTAGGTAAGCCTGTAGATGTAACCAGATTTCGTGGTATGATTGGATCTCTGCTCTACCTTACAGCAAGCCGACCCGATATTATGTTCAGCGTTTGCATGTGTGCACGGTATCAATCGAATCCGAAGGAATCTCACCTCACTGCAGTAAAGAGGATTTTCAGATACTTAGTAGGTACTAAGAACCTTGGTTTGTGGTATCCAAAAGGTTCAACATGTACTTTGGTTGGGTATTCAGACTCAGATTTTGCTGGATGTAAGCTTGACAGAAAAAGCACTTCAGGTACATGTCATCTACTTGGTAATTCACTAGTGTCCTGGTTTAGTAAAAAGCAAACAAGTATTGCTTTGTCTACTGCAGAAGCCGAATACATAGCAGCTGGGAGCTGTTGTGCTCAAATCTTGTGGATGAAACAGCACCTAATGGACTTTGGTGTTGATTTGGGAACAGTGCCGATCATGTGTGACAACACCAGTGCCATCAGCATAACAAAGAACCCAGTAATGC
Source organism: Cicer reticulatum (assembly GCA_002896235.1). Taxonomy (NCBI): domain Eukaryota; kingdom Viridiplantae; phylum Streptophyta; class Magnoliopsida; order Fabales; family Fabaceae; genus Cicer; species Cicer reticulatum. Next base: position 5,164 of record PGWS01021829.1, read on the forward strand.
ATTCAAGGACAAAACATATTGAGGTAAGGCATCACTTCATAAGAGATCATTTTCAGAATGGAGTCATCAAACTTGAATATGTGAATACTACAGAACAACTAGCAGATATCTTCACGAAGGCATTACCAAAAGAAAGTTTTTTGAACATAAGGATGAAACTAGGGATCATTGATCCTAGTGAGATATGAGTTTTTCTGTGATTTTGGTATTTATCAGTGAAGTGTCCAGATTAATCGATTTGGAAATCGATTACTTGATGAAGAGTGTTTATAAAATCGATTTGGAAATCGATTTGGTTAGCCCAGAGTTCAGATTTTTGGAAAATATTGTGTAAAAATCCCGAGCATCGATTTGGAAATCGATTGATTCAGTGTTCAGTTTATTTGACATATGGGACAATCGATTTGGACATCGATTTAGTAAAACGGACAATCGATTTGGGAATCGATTAGGAATATGACCGTTGCGGATTTTTAACTAGCCGTTGGACTTAATAATTACGAAATCGATTAAGGATTCGGTGTAACGGTAACTCAATCGATTAGGCAATCGATTGATAAGGGTTAAAGTATAAAAACGAAAGGACAAAATCGATTTCTTCATCCCAGTTTTCCAGATTTTCCAGAAAGCTTCAGTTTTTCACTCAATCTGCGTTATTGATCTGCATATTCTTCAGGTTATTCATTCTATCTACCTACATTCAATCAATTATTTTGTGATAATGGCTCGTGTAAAGCAAACTCAGGCACACACTCCCTCACCATCTTCATCCTCTACTAGTGAAACTCCCTCACCACCTCAAACACTAACTAAAAGAGTTCCAATTCCCACACACAAAATTCTTGCGAAGGACAAAGGAAAGGCCCCTGCTCCTATTCCGGATAAGACCAAGAAAAGAAAGGAACCACCTACGGAAAAATTGATGGCTGATGCGATGAAAGAGGTTGCTCAAAAGAAAAAGAAGCAAGTCATTCCTTCACCCCCTACAAAGAAGAAAACCGTTTCTTCACCGCCTGCTAAAAAGGTCCCTGCACCAACAAAGGAAAAGGAACCTCAATCATTCATCTCACCTGATTTTGTAAAGAGAAAAATCCATGAAGCGAGGACAATGGATTTTCCCTATTTTGACAGTGTAGAGTTCACGTTTCAGAATCATCTTCGATTCCATGGTCTTCAAAACTTTCTTTCTTCTACGCTTGATTGTTATCCTAAGCTAATCAGAGAGTTCTACTCGTCGTTCAAGTTAACAGAAGACGGCTTCACTACTCAGGTCAAAGGCAAGAAGATTACTATGACTTTTGACGACTTCTCTGCATTATCAGGATTGCCTTTCTATGGCAAATCCATTGATGGTAGTTCTGAAGCTGATACTGCCGACCAAGGATGGGAAGAGACAATGGATAGACACACAGCTGTCAAAGACCTGATGGTTGATGGGTTTGTTGAATCGGTTTCACTACCCATTGGTCAAATGAAGGTCCAGCATCGTATGTTGATGTATGCTTTGACACGCATGTTAGTGCCCAGATCCGGAAACCACGCAGTAGTTCAAAAGTTGGACATACTACTGCTGTGGGGATTATCAAAGGAACTAAGGATGAGTTGGACATGGATAGTGCTCCGGCATATGTTGGAAGCTTCGCAGACGAAACTCATGCTACCGTATCCGCAACTGATCACTAAGATTCTCAAACGTTTTAAGGTGTCTTTGGTTAATGAAGAAACTGTGAAGACCACCCTAGTTTTTGGAGAATCAATTGTAAATCAGATGCAATTGAAAAGGGTACAAGGTATTTGGATGAGATCCCAGCCTGCAGCTGAACCGGCACAGCCTCCACCTCCACCTCCGTCTCAACCAGAAACTGTCTCTGCTCCTCCTGCTTATGTTGATAAAATCTTGGAATTCATTGAAGCTCAGATGGCCCATAATGCTCAAGTGTTGGAATTTCAGTCCAGAGTGGAAGCACGTCTAAAGACTATGCAAGCCTCCTTGACTGCAGTTGTTCAATCTGTGGATGAGATTCAGACACACCTTGGCATCAAGCTCTCATTTGAAGATGTGGCAGACATCGGACGTCAAGCAGCTGAGGAACCTAACCTAGATCCCTTAGTTAACCCTGAGACTCACGAAGAGGAGACACCTGCTGAGGGTAATACAGCGGTCTCAGCCCCTTCCCTAGATGATAGTGAGCCCCAGCCTAGCTTAGGAGAATAGGTTCTTAGGATCCTTGCTGTTTTTGCCATGTCTTGCTGTATTCCAGTGATTTTAATCAATGAATATGACAGTTTATTCCTTATCTATGCATTCATGTGATATGTTCATAACTTGCTTTGATTGTGTTGACAATTTTCTTTCACTAGTTACATGATTTCAAATCCCATGCCTATGGTTATGTAACATAGGGGGAGGAGGATTTTCTGCCTTTTTGTCTTAAATGACAAAGGGGGAGAACAATTATAACTTGGTGAACTGCTTATGCTTATATTGTTTTGATTTTTTTCTGATATTGTCAATACATGCTCTAACTTGTTAATTAATGTATGTTGTATTAATATGATCTGATATGTTCTGATACATGTTCTACATGCTCTGCTCTGATCTGATCATTCAACAATAACTTTATAATGCAATTAAATGTTAATCTGAAACTGCTCAAGTTACAATTTGGTTGAATTGTCAATTATGCCAAAAAGGGGGAGATTGTTGGATTTTGATCCTATGATTCCTAATTTTGACATAATTAATAATTCAACAATGTTCATACAATGCATGATAAATCTAATGTTTGAATTGAGCAAGATTTCAGGAACCATAATCAAACCCTACACACTTGGATCAAATAGCTTGGAACACAAGAAATCAACAAAAGTTGAATTCTGAATATGTAAATCGATTGGGAAATCGATTTCATAACAAGGGTGTAAGGAAATCTTAAGTGTTTGTGAAATGCAATCGATTAGGCAATCGATTAGATGAATTAAAAATGAAAAATGCACAAGTCAGTAGCCTCTGATTTGGAGGAAATCGATTGGTAAATCGATTGGACATTTCACAAAACAAACCTGATGGTAACAAATCGATTGGTAAATCGATTGAATGAGTCACAGTGGCACTCCAGTGCTGAGGGAATCGATTGGCAAATCGATTGATAAAATATCATTTGAAAAATGACCTCACCTGTGACAAATACAATCGATTGGACAATCAATTGTTAACACTTTCAATTTTGATTAAGTTTGGTTGCAATCGATTGGGAAATCGATTGAACTAAACACCAGGTAAAAACTTTTCAGGATTGACATGCGATTGATGTCACTGTTTTGAAACCAATCGATTGGCAAATCGATTGATACTAAAACTGAATCACTATTTTGAATCACATCGATTGACAAGTCGATTGATAACAAATAGCTGAGCCACTGTTTTGAAAACAATCGATTGGCAAATCGATTGATATTAAAACTGAGTCATTGTTTTTTGAAAACAATCGATTGGCAAATCGATTGACATTAAAAACCTGAGCCACTGTTTTGAAAACAATCGATTGGCAAATCGATTGAAATAAACTTGTTGAAAACACAGTGAACTCTGAAGTTTGGCAAATCGATTGAGTAATCGATTGAAAATAGTTTTATCAAAACAGATTCCCAGAAATCGATTAGGCAATCGATTTATACAGGTCTGGACATGTTCTGCTGAAAAGTGTTGTTTTAAAGAATCGATTGGTAAATCGATTAACTTGTATAGTTTCAAGATTAAAGAAAACCAAGATCGCGATAATCGATTGGCAAATCGATTTAGCTCATTTTATAACTTTACAAAATCGATTGGGAAATCGATTTCGTAAGTGGTTTTTCAGAAACTATATAAGATGTCTTTCAATCTTTATTCTAATAACTTCTGAGAACTTTTACATAACATTTCATAACCTTCATAATTTCTCACAACGCTCTTAGCTGTTCATAACAACAAACTAACATCTTCATAATTGTGATTACAGATCTCAATGCAGTTTGTTGACAATCTAAGAGAAATGATAATGTGCTCAAGAACAATCCATGAACATCCAGATTTGTGAAGAGCAACATTCATAAAGATTGAAGACCCTTTTGTTTTACAATCTTTATTCTTTCTGTAATCAAACTTTGAACAAAATAGAACGCAAGAAAAGCCAGCTCGAAACTGGTGGCTACTTTCTTGGTTGAGAGGATTCAACAAGAAAGAGTCGCACTTTGATTCTGTGATAGGCTGCTGAGTGTCTTCAAGGATCAGAGGGTATTCAATAGGAAAGATATAATTAGAGATTGATAGGTTTCAGGGAGGAAACTGGAAAATCTTTGTAATTGATTCTTTCTATTGAAGGAGAAGAAAATCTGAAATCCGATTGGATTTCAGGACTGGACGTAGGTTGTTGTGGAACAACCGAACCAGGATAAATCTCTGTGTCTTCTTCTCTAACTCTCTCTCTTTAATTTTCTATATTGCTAACGTTGCATGCCTCAAAATTTAATTTCCGCTGTGCGCTTGATACAGATTAATTTGGTAACGAAAAACTGATATATTTCTCTTTATTGCGAGGTCATGTATCAACAAAGTGCAGGTCTCTAAAAGCTTCCCACACTCGTGTTGTCTAGCCATAATTATGAAAGACATCGATATACACTTTCTTCTGCTCAACGCATCAGCCACTACATGGCCTTCCCAGGTGGTACTTGCAGTGTGAAATCGAAATCTTGAGAGTCTCCATCCATCGTCTCTGGCGCATGTTCAACTCCTTCTGATCAAACAATATTTCAAGCTTTTATGGTCACTGAAACACGGTGAATGTGCACCATATAAATAGTGCCTCCAGATCTTCAATGTAAAAAAACAACTGCGCAAGCTCCAAATCATGGTAGATAGTTTCTCTCATGGATCTTCATGTTGTCTTGAGGCATAAGCCACTGCCTTTCTTGTGTTGCATCATAACACATCCCAAACCTTGTGAGATGCATCACAAATAAACTTCATAGGGTTCTTCTGATTGCAGTAAATACAACACTGGTGAGGTTGTCAATTTTCTCTTAGTAACTGGAAATTTTCCTCACACTTCTCCGTCCATGCGAACGGTTGATCTTTTTCTGTAAGTTGTGTCAATGGAGCCACAATCTAGCAAAACCTTCGATAAACCTCCTGTAGTACCCTGCCAATCCCACGAAGCTTCGTATTGTCAGTGACAGTCTGAGGTTGTTTCCAAGAACAAACCGCCTCAATCTTAGCCGGATCTACAACGATGCTTCCTTGGTTATCACATGTCCTAAGAAATTCACTTTCTCTAGCCAAAATTCACACTTCAACAGATTGGCATACAATCGCTTTCTCGCGTAAAATCTCAAGAACTTGTCGTAAATGTTCTCCATGCTGTTCTTCAGTCCTTGGAATAAATCAATATATCATCAATGAACACCACAACGATTTATTAAGAATGAATAAAAGATTCTGTTCATGTAGTCCATGAAAAATTGCTGGTGCATTGGTAACTCCAAAGCATAACCAGGTATTCATAATGTCCATAGCGGTTCTGAAAGCTGTTTTCTGAATGTCTCCTTCCCTTACTCGAATCTGATGGTAACCTGACTTCAAGTCAATCTTCGAAAATATCGCGGCCCCTCTCAATGATCCATCAAATCATCGATTCGTGGGCAAAGGATAACGATTCTTAATAGTTGCCTTATTAAGCTGTCTATAATCCACACATAGGTTGCGAGCTTCCGTCCTTCTTCATAACTAGCAAAACTGAGCTCCCCATGGTGATACACTTGGTCTGATGATTTCTTCTCCAACAAGTCTTCAATTTGGCTTTTGAGCTCATTTAATTCCCAATGGCGACATTCGATAAGGTGCCATTGAAATAGGTCCCATTCCTGGGTGCAAATCAATGAAGAATTCCACTTCTCTTACTGGTGGCAATCCTGGAATTTCTGTTGGAAATACATCCCGGTACTCGTTGACAAGCATCACATCTTCTATGATCACATTTATCTTGCCTCCACATTGGCCAGAGACAAAAACTTATGAGTCCCTTCACGTAGCGACACTCGGAGTTTTGTTAGCAGCTAAATACTTAACAACTCCTGGTTCGGGGAAAAGAACCAATTTACGAGCACAATCCAAGATCACATAATGATAAGACATCCAATCCATACCGAGGATGACCTCGAGTGATTGTAGCGGTAAACAATTAAATTAACCAAGAAATCCCTATTTTGTATAGTCATTCGACAATGTAAACATGCCGAATTTACGGTCAAAGTCTTAGCAGGTGTGGAAAACAACCAAATCAAAAGGTAAAGCAGACACAGATAACTTCAAGCGGTTCACACAATCCATAGCAATGAAGAAATGGGTTGCCCCGAATAAAAGAGTGCAGTTAGAGTGTTCCTGCAATCTCACAGTCACGCTGAATCAGATTACCAGGTGGATTCCCCTCTTCAGCACTCACACAATAAATGCGTCCTCTAGCAGTAGGAAGGTACCCTAGCTACATTCACCACTGGTTCCACCTTTGGAGCGTGCAATCCCTTGCCATGTGCCCCGACTTCCGACAATTGTGACAGGTGGGGATGTTAGTGTACAGCCACTAGCATAGTGTCCTTCTCCCCCACAATCGAAAAACATCGAAGCACTTGCCCCAATTGCCTCCCGAAATTCTGGTTTCCCCGGCGACTCTGCCCACCGTTGTTATTCTGGGTCGATTATAAGGTTTAGCAACTTGGGCTTTCCCTTGTTTGATAATTCACCCGACTAGGGCCTCCCGAATTAATTCCCTCCTCGGCTAGCCCTTTTGTTTTTTATATCTTCCACTTCTCTACATTTCCTCTACCAGTGCTTGGAACGTTGAATTCCCAAGGTAAGACGGAGTCTTAATCTCATCTTCAGATCGTCTTGGAAGCGACGCACATGAATGGTTCATCAATTTCTTCACGGAAGAACCTGAAGTGACTGCTGTAGTGATTCAATTTAGGCAGCATACTCGCCACAGTCATGCTCCCCTGGTGAAGTTCAGAAAGTCGTCACCCAGTTTAGTCCTGATACTCATCGGGAGTATTTGTCTAAAACTTCTTTAAACGATTCCCAGTTCACTCATCCTCGTGGGCTGCTCCCATCTCAAATAACCTTGCACACTCTCACCAGTAACCAGCATCCCCAACAGCACATAAGTGGCATAGCTGACCTTCACTCCCGCCTGAGACAATTTATCATTTCAAAGATCTTCTCCACTTCTTGGATCCATTGATCCGCCTTCTCTGAATTCTCATCCCCTTTGAACTTAAGGAGGATTGTAACGACGAAAGTCTTCTACCCTCTTGACTCTGCAGCAGCACGGATCTCTCTTCCCCTCTTTCAAGATCCCGTTGAGTCTTGGCAGCAGTCTGTGCAGCAACAGAAGCAGCCATGTTATTCATAGCCTCTACCATTTGATCATTCCTCATTAGCGTTTGCTCTCAGGAGCGTCATTCCTTCTTGGCGCATGGTTTCCTATAAAACCATCATCAAGTAGAGTCATAACATACTTCAAATAACTCCAAACTAGAACGTCTGACTATAACCACACAATTTATTATATTGAACTTGACAACTCAAGTCACCTAAACCGACACATGATCAGATGACAACTCCCAACTTATAGGTCGACCTACAATCTATAACCAAGGTTCCACAGCCCCCAAAGAAAACAAAACCTATGCTCTGATACCACAATGTAACACCCCGTTTTTCAAAGCGAGGGTATATTTTTTTTTCAAAAGTAATTAAAAACAAACAAAGAATTAAATCAGGAAATGCCTTTGGATAAATAATTGAGTCATTATAATTTACAAGCAGCGGAAAAGTTTCTCCAATTATAAATCCAAAACATTTACACAACAACAAATGGTACATGGAACCCATTCAAATAAGAAGTCAAACTGACAATATTAGTATAAGTACAGTTTTCCAAACTAAAAATACTCCAATCCAAAAAGAAGGACACCTAGTCCCTATACAGCATCCTAATTTGATCATCCTACCAAAAAGCTATACACCCTGAGTATCTCCACGCGCCCCGTGAGATCCTCCTAACGTTAAACTTGCAGTCACGCATCCCATCTCCATTCAACCGTCCATAGGGTACGAACCGGTAGGACCGTCCTGACTCTCCATATGAGGGCCAAAGCCTCAGATTTACCACAATAATTGTAAAGGGTCAGCCTACCAAAAAAATAACAAGTTAACACATAGCAACTAAGTTTTTAAATGCACAAATTAATTTTCAACTAAGCATGCACCTAACAGGGTTTCCAATATGCAAAAGTTATACAATACTTTGGCCTATTAACAATGAAAGTAAATGAAGTTCTCAATCTCCCTAATTAACACATAACAAAATCAAGACATGGATAAGTTAATGAGTAATAATCATCTAACTCAAACTGAGGATTTTAAACTGAGCCAATCGATTGAGAAATCGGATTGGGGTGAAGGTTTTAATGAAAACAGAATCCTGGGCTGAATCAATTCGATTATGGCATCGATTGAGTGAGTATGAGCCCCCAGGTTTTAAGCAATCGATTTCAAATCTTTGGTCGAATATGGATGAGTCCCTGACTTAAGGCCCAATCGATTGGGCAATCGATTTCGTAAATGATTTTCGAAAACTGATTACAAAATCGATTGGCTAATCGATTTTGTCCATTTGGCCAAGTCCCTGTTTACCATCCAATCGATTGGGGAATCAATTTCCCAGATCATTTTTCCAAAAATTCATGAATTAACTCAAGTCATTTCTAATCAAGTCCACAACCTAACACTTAGCAATTCCTACGCGATTACCACGGCAATTGGGATCTCGATAACCATCATACTTACACCCAATAACCAACACATAACACTTAGCACCTTCAACGTAATTACCACAATAAATCAAAATTCAAATCACTCAATCATAAACTCAAATCAAATACGACTCGCGTGCCAAGCACCCTAATGCAATGCGTATATGCCAAAATGCATGGACTCGGAATTCCAAACCAAAACCCTCATCGAAGGGCCGTAA
>PGWS01021842.1:0-11416 GCA_002896235.1 Cicer reticulatum
TTGTAAGTATGAAAGTACGCCTAAGAGGGGGGGTGAATTAGGTGTTAGTAAATTTTCTTGTTTTTAGTGATATGGTAATCAGATTTTCTGAGTTTAAGAACAAGGCTTAATGAAAATTGCAGTAAGTAAATGAACACGTTAAGATTTATCCTGGTTCCCCTTATAACCAAGGGTACGTCCAGTCCTCTTGCACACCACAAGAGATTAATCCAATACTTGTCAGAAAATGTACAATTCCCACCCTGGGATTCTTGCTACAAAATTTCTAACAATACTTCTAAGATAGCACACTACTATCTTACTTGTACAAATGATACAATAAGGTTTGAATAAATTTAAGATGTGGTATATTGATAAACAACTCAATAGTAATTCAAGTACTTGAGAACTTTTAGAATGATATGAAAATCTAATGCAAGTACTTAGAAAAATCAGAATTTTGTTCAAAGTTGTTTAATGAAAAATTCAAGGATGGTTAATTTTTGATCTGAAGTTATGGGGTATTTATACTTTCATAAAACATCCTTTCAGATTCGTGGCCTTGAATCCAAGGTTTGATGAAAAAATCACAATGTTCTAGAGGCATTCCAGATCTGAAATTGTAATGTTTCCAGGTGTATTCGAATACAGTATATGTGTATTCGAATACACGTCTTTGTAACGTTCAAAAAATCAAATTTACATCTTGTATTCGATACAATCAGTGTAAGTCGAAACAGATCAATGTATTTTTAGCCGTCTGACTTTACTTGTATTCGGCTATATGGGTGTAGTCGAATACACTGGCCACTGACTTAGCTTGTAGTGACTACAGATGTGTGTAGTCGAATCACTTGCCTACTGACTTAGCTTGTAGTCGACTACAGATGTGTGTGTAGTCGGAACACCATTTAACGTTATTGTTCTGACTTAAAGTTGTATTCGAATAACACAACATGGTGTATTCGAATACACTTATGCAAATTGTCAAAAATATGATTTTAAATGATTTGTTAATGTTGTTTTTGATTTTTGAAAACATGTTAAATGCATATGTAAATATGAATTGTTCTCAAGTATTTGAACTATTGATTTGTATCATATACCTTTATATTTACTCATTTATTATTTGGATTTGGAAGCTTATTCAAGATGGTTTGATCTTCTTTTTGATCTTGCTGCATTGTCCATAGTTGGTGGTCTTGTCATCATCAAAAACATGTTTACATTCTCCCCCTTTTTGATTATGACAAAATGTTGTTGTGAAGAGAATGTGATGTTGAAATCTTTGCTCCCCCGTAATAGGTGCATACTCCCCCATTGTATGTGATGATTTGAAAATTGTTTTTGAGTGCCTACAAGGTTTGAAATGCAACAACAACACCAAATGTTCTCCCCCTTTTGACTTGATCAAAAAGAAGAAGAATAGAAAAAAGAGACATACACGTTGCGAGTAAAATCATACACAAAAGGCATATAAGGGAACAAGAATAGCAGTAATGGAAATTAAGTTAGAATATCATAACTATGAATACATATAAGTCCGAAACGAGTTATACCAATACACTCCAGAATTAAAACGCAAAGGAGTTCATAAAGCCATAATATACAGTAACACAGAATGCAAATGTTAACTTAGTACAAAAGTAAAGACTAATCAAATTCTGTCGAATTGTGGAAATTGATCAAGTTTGTCGGATAATTGACTAATGTCTTGAGATAGTGGGTCATGATTGCCGAGCAATAGTAGTTTCAATAGTGGTGAAGCGAGTGTCGATAGAGGTGTCAACTTGTCGAATTGAGTTTGGAAGAAGGTTTGGAAAGAATCAGGCGAGTCTATGATCATTTGATTGGAGATATAAGATATCATCAGATGCAGTTTCCTCGCCATCTTCATCTCCTTGAGGCAGCAGTGTTGGAGGGTCCAGCAGTGTCCGCGGTGCATCTTCAGATGGTGGGACCATGATCACCTTATGCAACAAATGCTCAAGCTCGTCATTCCATATGATATCATGCTAGGCAAGACACCTAAATCCAGCAGATTTTCTTTGGTGGGTGTAAACATAACTTCATCAGAGAAGTCCACACCAAAGTGTTCCAAAATCCGTGAAACTTCCTTTGCATAGGGTAAGCCAATTGCTTCGCGAGATCCAAGCATGATAGATTTCACAAAAAATGCCCAATTAAGTTGACGACCTTCAAACATGAAATTCATAATTTGCAGTTCAAACTCCGAAATTTGGGAGTAATTTCCAGCCTTCGGAACCAAAATGTAGCTAAGGAAATAGTGTAGAAGCCGATAATCAACAGTAAGATTTCCCACACCATACCGTTGCTGGGCATATTTGGAACCTGCCTGAGCTCTCTTTTGTTCCATGGTGCGGCGATCAAACCGACAGAGAGAGACATACGCATCATACTTAGAAATATCACCCCATTCACATAAATTGTTTGGACAAAATTGTTCACCATTAAAAGGAATATTCAGAATTTCTCCAATGGTTTTGGTATTTAAACGAATAACTTTACCCTTAACGCGCGAGACTAGCAGTTTTCCCTCTTGTATGAGATTACAATAAAAAACCCTAACCAAATCTGGATAAACTGGACCGTTGTAGCCTATAAACTCTTCAACATGTTGTGCTTTAAGCAACGCAGGAAATTTAAAGTCAGAGAAAGAGTCCAAAGTACCGTATTTTGGGATAATAAGTCGCTTGTCCGAGTAGAAAGTGCGAAAACGATCAATTTCCTCCGGTGTGTGTAGAAGCCGGGACAGATCCGTGATGTTAGGAGTCTTGGTTCGTTTTCGTGAGGGACCTACTGCTGCATGTTTGGTGCGTGGTCCTCGTTTGCGGGCATCCATGGTGAGAAGGGGTATTTTTGGTGAAAGTGGGTGTTAGAGAAAATGAGAGAGTTGTGAAAGATATGAAGAGGGATGTCAAGAAGGAAGTAAAGAGTAATGGATTGTGTTAGGTTGGGTGAGTGGGTAAGTAAGTGGGAGGAGGATGGATGAGTTTGGGAGAGAAGAGAGAAGAACTGAGAAGAACTTTGGTATTCGATTCAATACCAACTGAAACCCCTACTTATGTGTAGCAGCTTTTATATCTGGGGCAAACGCGAAGTGTATCGCTACACTTTGTGTATTCGAATCATTTTCTCTGGAAACGTGTATTCGACTACATCCTTTGTATTCGAATACAGGAATCTGGGAAGTTTGTATTCGATTACATACAGTTGTATTCGACTTACATAAGCACAGTTTTGCTTAAAACTCAGTTTTTTATGAAGATTGCATCATGTATACACAATCATATATCAAAAAGCAAGAATCAATAAGACATAGAGAGATATGGCAAGCTATGTATATCATGCAATGTTAAAGATCATTTTCACTCAAATCCATAGTTCTCTTCGAATTTTATAAAATGAGATCTTAGGTATGGTTGTTAATATATCGGCCAAGTGATTGTGTGTATCAACAAATGTTACCTCAACATTACATTTTAAGTAATTGATTCCCGTAGAAAATGATGTCGGATATCGATGTGTTAGTTCTGGAGTGCAAATGATTGGATTCTTTGAGATGTTGATTGCGCTTGTGTTATCATTCTTAAAGGAATGCAATCCGAGATCAACATCATAATCATGTAATTGCTGTTTGAGCCAGAGAATCTGGGCACAACAGCTTCCTGCTGCAATATATTCAGCTTCAGCAGTACTTAAGTGCAAACACACGCTTGCTTTTTACAAGACCATGAAACAAGGGCATTCCTAAGACATGACATGCGCCACTGGTGCTTTACGGTCTGTTTTGCATCCCGCATAATCCGAAATCAGAGTATCCTACTAGGCTACATATGCTACCCTTGGGATACCATAGGCCTACATTTGTTGTTCCTTTCAGATACTTCCATAATTCTTTTAACAGCTACTAGATGTGATTCTTTCGGATTCTGCCTGAAATCTTGCACACAAACAAACACTAAACATGTATCTGGCCGGCTGGCCGTTAGATTAATAATGATCCAACAATACCTCGATATTTGGATATGTCGATGGAAATTCCTGATGCATCTTTATTCACATATGTTCCGGAGCCCATTGGAGTTGTACTTTCTTTGCAATTCTCCATTTCAAATTTCTTTAGTAATTCTTTACAATATTGTGCTTGATTGTGAAGATGCCGTGCTCAAGTTGCTTGATATGAGTCCAAGAAAATAGTTTATTTTCCCATCATGGACATTTCGAATTCTCCTTGCATTATTTGAAAGAGAATTCTTCACATATGTCCTTGTTGGTTGATCAAATATTATATCATCAACATAAATTTGAACCAATAATGTGTGACTATTTTCTTCTTTTTGACAAATAACGTTTTATCGACTTCTCCTTTGTCAAATCCCTCGTTCACATAAAAAGGTGCTTAATGTCATTACCAAGCTCTTGGAGCTTGTTTTAGACCATAAAGAGCCTTTTCAATTTGGTAAACGTGTGAGGGATTTTGGAATCTTCAAATCCAGGGGGCTGCTTGACATAAACTTCTTCATTTATGTACCCATTGAGAAATGCACTCTTCACGTCCATTTGATATAGCTCAAAATTCATGGAGCAAGCATATGCTAATAGTAGACGTATTGCCTCTAATCTTTGCTACCGAAGCAAATGTTTCGTCAAAGTCATCCTTCCTCTTGATTTGTATCCTTGAGCAAACCAATCTAGCTTTGTTGCGAACAACTATGCCATTCTCATCAGTTTATTTTGAACACCCATTTTTGTACCAATGATGTGTTTATTCCAGGATTAGGAACAAGTTTCCCAAACTTGGCTTCTTTCGAATTGATTGAGTTCTTCTTTGCATGGCAAGTATCCATTGATCATCTTTAAGTGCTTCACCAATTTGGAGGGTTCGATTTGAGAAACAAACGCCATGTTTAAGCAAGCATCTTGCAATTTTAACCTTGTTTGACTCCTTTATTTATATCACCTATGATGTTGTCAATAGGGTGATATCTATGGGTTTCTCCATTCTTTAGGAAGATCATCACTTTGCTTTCAATATGACTCCACTTTCTTGTTGAAGTTTCTTTGCTGTGGATCATTGCTTTCAAAACCATCATCCATCAGTCACAAGAAAATAATATTTTCTTCTTTATGGGTTAGTTTCCTCAAAGGTTACATGCGTTGATTCTTCAACTAATAAGGTTCTTTTATTAAAAAATTCTTTAAATGCTTTACTAGATAAAGAGTAACCAAGAAATATACCTTCATCAGCTTTTTCATCAAATTTGCCAAGGTTGTTCTTTACCATTATTAACACAAAACACTTACATCAAAATGTGAAAGTGAGAGAATTGGGAGTCTACCTTTGTAAAGTTCATATGGAGTTTTTCTTAAGATGGCCTATTAATTACCCTGTGGAAAAGGCATGCGGGTTACAGCATCTGCCCAAAAAGTATTTTGGTAGATTGAGTCGCTTAGCTAGTTCTAGCAAGCTCTATCAATGATCGTATTCTTCTCTCTCAACGACCCCATTTGTTGTGGTGTTCTTGGTGCAGGAAAATTGTGAAAAAATGCGCCATTCTTCACAAAATTCTTCAAATTGAAGTTATTTTTGAAATTCCCTCCATGATCACTTCTAATTGATACAATTTTGGCAGTTGTCATTTTGGACTAGCTTGGCATAGTTTTTAAAAGCCTTAAAACGCTTCATTTTATTGCCAAAAATAAGGTCCAAGTGAACCTTGAGTAATCATCAACAATACTAGTCATATGAGTGTTCCACCAGACTTTTGGTTCTTTGATGGACCAAACAATCCATATGTATCAATTGTAGTGGTCTAGAAGTTGAATGACATTTTTAGGTTTGAAAGAACTTTTGTTTGTTTGGCCTTTTTGACAAAGCATCACATAATTTATCCTTTTAAATTTTATTTTGGTAAGCCTACAACAAGATCATGCTTGACCAAACTGTTTAAATGATCCATGTGAATATGGCAAATCTCTTAATGCCATAGCCAAGCATCATTATTGTCGCTTACCAAAAGACATTTCATTTTCAAGGATAAATCTTCAAATTAAGTATGAAAATGTTTTAGAAACGCTTACCAACAAACTGAGTTTCATTTGTAGCTTCATTTTGGATGACGCACTCATCTGTTATTAAAAACTATCTTGTATCCTTTGTCACAAAGCTGGCTGAGCTTATGAGATTATGTTTTAGGACCTTACATATAAGACATCTTCAATGAGGGAGATGTGTTGTACCAACTTTTCCAATGACTAAATTTTTCCTTTCGTTGTTGTCTCCATATACTACGTGTCCCTTTGACTCAAGTGTTTAAAGCTGAAAATTTTGTTATATCACCCGTTCATGTGTTGGAACGCCACTATCAAGTACCACATGTTTGAAGTCTTTTGTTTGCTTACCTACAAAATTGAAATCAACTTTATTAGGTCCCAATGTGCTTTGGGTCCTTGATGGTTTAGTACCTTTCTGTTACCATATGAAATGACCTTTTGGAACACTAATGTTTCTAATAGACATGTATTAGGTGCTATGGACCATGAGACCACAATAAGAGCAAGTAGGAATAATCTATATTAGTAACTATGATATGGATTTATTTTGAATAATTTTCTTATTATAAAGATCATCCTTTTTTATAACTATAATCTTTCTTGACTAGATTGACTACTCGCTTTAACAAAATAGTTTTATTCAAATTTGGTTTATCAATTTTGAGTATCCAGACCACTTATCTTTGAGTATCTTTGCATTGTTTTAGAACATAGTCCAATCCTAATTGTCCTTTGTTCGACCGTTCAATCACTCTATTTAATGAACAATTTTGAAAGGAGGTGATGTACACATTTATTGCATGCAGAATTCTGTTTTAGTTTTCTGATTTTTCTCCATACTATCAACTTTTTCTTGTAAACTTGAGATTTGTTTCTTTTGTGTTGATTACTAGTTACACAGATTTACATTCAATAAGTAATTTTATTGCGTTTTGGCATCATTGTATATCTACTTGAATTATATCATTATTAGTCTTTATTATAATGAGGAGAGTCTTATATTTACTAGACCTCTTCATCATCTGATTGATGCGATGCCATATAATGCGAACATTGGCGCGATTCTTCACTTTCTGTTTCTGATAGATGAACTTTACTTCAGTGTCATTCCCAAGCTATATGTATATGCTTTCTTGTAATAAGTCTTTCTTCCTTCTGTTGGAAAATTCTTAATCTTAGCTAGAAATGTTATCCAAAACTGTCTTTAACTAATATGTCCTTGTTTTCCACATTCATCGAAGCAAGTGACTTTTTTTTGATTTGATGTAGAGCTAATGATCTTTCTTCTTGAAGCTTGACTTTTTGGAATGTTCTATCCTTTTTATGAAATCTACTCTCATTTTCTTAACCAGAAGGATAATATTGCAGTCATAGAGTATCATTTTCTATTTGCTTTCTTCTCTTGGATATCAGTCTGTAAAGCTATTTTGTTGCCATGCCCTTCTTGAATTTTCACTAGAAGTAGCTGGGGTTCCGAGTACGATGTTCTGCATCTTGAAGTTTTCCAATAGTGCAGAAAGAGACATCTTGGATAGCTTTCTTTTCCGATATTGCTGTAACTTTTGGTTGCCATGCCCTGGTCAATGACCTTATACTTTTAGATTTAGTTCATCATTTGTGAGAGTTTTTTCCAAGTGCTGTCAAATGATTGTTAAATGAGAACCTTTTCTGTAAATCTAGAATAGATTCTCCGGGCTGCATGCGAAATAACTCATATTCTTGTGATAGTGTGTTGAGTTTGGATCTTTTACCTCCAATGGCCTTCGTGAGTTACTTCCAACGTATCCATATTTCTTTTGCATTGTTTTACAGTGAGATATGCGGAAAACTCATCCATTCCTAGTGCAGTTGTAATATATTCTTAGCCTTTTTATCAAACAATACTTTCCTTTGTTCATCATCTGTCCATGGAGCCTTATCTTAACTTCTTCTTTATTATTGATAACTGTTGTTGGAACATAGGGACCGTTTTCTACTGCTTCCCATATATCATCTCCTTGTGCCTCAAGATACGCCTGCATGCGTATCTTCCAGAAATCATAGTGTTCTCCAACAAAACATGGTGGCTTGGTACTGCTACCACCATCTCTAAAAACAGGTTGTGCGGAAGCCATGAGTAATTGATCATAGGAGTTCAACCTCTAATTATATAAAAAGTCCTAAATTGATTTCAAAAACAATATCAAAACTCTACTCATCTAGATAAAACCATCAACACATTCAAGTGATTTAAAATTAAAATCCACACTTTAAAAGCCACTACCAACAACATTTCAAAGTGATTTTCACTCTTTGATAAAACAAATATGTGTCCATATTAAAACTAAATGTTTAAATTTATTAAATATTTTTCGAAATAAGGAATTTTTAATTGACATAAACATCACAAACATTTCTTAAAATCAATAACAATAGTAATGACAACAATCACAAGTTTATTTTTTCACAACATGCCAACTTAAAATAAAAAATAAGAATTTTTTTTAGTCAAAATTAAAATTTCAAACAAAAGAGATATATTTTCTATCCAACTCAAGATTTAGAAAGAAACATCCTTTTTTTCTTTCTAAATTGGATTTCAATAAAATAATAATAATAATAATAAAATAACAATAATAATAAATAATAAAATAATAATATAATAAATAATAATAATTATTATTATTATTATTTATTATTATTATTATTATTATAATTTGTACCTTGTAAAGGTAAATACTTGAAGTCTTAAAGATTCATGTCATACGGAAATCAAAGTTTCAATAATTTAGTTATTAGATCAACCATTTTAAACAAATTCACCTACTAAAAATTTTAAATTGATTAAAATCAAAACCGAGCTTTAAAACACAAAGGCAAAAAAATGAAAGTCATTCTTTAAACTCTAAATATACTAATTGGGTTCAAAGGAAAATTAAAATCACTAATAAAATATATTAATTAATCGAGTTTACTACTGAAACAAATTACTAAAATTTGAAGAAAATTAGAGTAAGTTTCCCCCACAAACACAAATAGGTAAAATCTACAATTCAATAATTAGGATTACCTCGATGAAATTAATAATTGAAACATATAACTAATCAATCAAAACAAAATTATTTTGTAACTATCGACTATAATAAGAGAGCATAAAATCATAGTTAGAAACACCAGTTACAAATCCAGTCAATAGATAATTAACTTAATCATGTCAACTGTTCAAATTAATTCAAATTTCTACAAATAAAACACAACAAGAACGAGCAAGCGGTTAACCTTAACAATTATCTTCAAAAATAAGAAAATCCAGAACACAACAAGAATGAGCAACTAGTTAACAGTTAAAAATCATCTTTCAAAAATCATGCAATGCAAAAGAAAAATACATAGCACTTAATACAAGAATAATAGATAAGTGTTTCAACACTTAATAGGGAACACAAGTAATCACAATTTAGTACCTCACTAAGGTTGAGCAATTGACTAATAGAGACTGACACATAACTCACTCAGGTCTCGATTGACAGACCTGCTCTAAGAGTGACTTCACTTAATATGAACCCTAATAGGTTACCGAAAATGATATTATTGAAGCATAAAATTATTCATACATGGAATTTTAAAATTGTTTAATTCGCAGCAAGTCATAAATAAAATACCGTTTTTCAAGTATACAATAAAACTTCTCTTAACTAATTTAGGATATCACGAGTGTGTGCTCATTCAATTTAAAAAGGAACACTAAGTTTTTCTTCTTTAAAACTGACAATCTCCATAGTTAAAGGCGGTTGATTTAAAAACTATAATTTTTTAATTTAAATATCCAGTAAGAACATACTTGTAAAGCTTATAAAGAGTATTGGCAATACAAAATGTCGTTTCTAATTAAATAAGTAAAAATAGTTGAAAAAATACAAATTTAAGACTCTTAATATCCTCATGTATCATTCATATTAGAGAGGGTTTCTCGCAACTTTGAACTACGAAGATACATTAACCTGTAATAACATGCGATTTTGCAACGCATGTCCAAGTCAGTCAAGAACATAAACAACAATAGATGTGAGTTTTGAAATCATGTTGACATTGTAATATAAATAAGAAAAATACACAAACAATCATAATAGGACGTATCAAAATACATCATGATATATGAAAATACTCAAGAGAAATGATATCATATTATAATGTCAAAATATCTAAGAAAAATTAATATATTGCATATCGTCACATCATCCAAGGGAAATTATTATCACTTTTGAAACACATTAATCACAACAAAACAATCACACAAAAATGAAATATTATGCATGAGCTTAGACTCTACTTCACAATTTGGTATCATTCTAACTCTGAAGTACTTGGTTAGGAGGCTTGATACTACGCCATCATCCCCGTGGACGAACTATTCAAATTGGCCCTGTCCTAATAGATCCCTTCAACTCAACTCAAGATACATATACGCGGCATTCGAGGTAAACGTGTGTTGCGTAGTAGCTCCCGATATTTGGAGTGCTACCTCCAAATCACATAAGAATTTTCCACCCGAATACATCCAATGTCTAACAATGTTTATATTTTATAAATATTTTTCAAAAACAAGGTTTTTTAATTGAAAATAACATCTACAACATTATCTTAAAACAAATAACAATAGTAATGACAACAATCACAAGTTTTTTTTTTCACACATGCCAACTTAAAATAAAATAAAAAAGAATTCTTTAGTCAAAATTAAAATTTTAAACAAATGAGATATATTTTCTATCTAACTCAAGGTTTAGAAAGAAACATCCTTTTTTTTTCTAAATTGGATTTCAATAAAATAATAATCATAAAATATATATAATATAGCAATAAATAATAAAATAAAAATGAAATAATGATAATAGTAATAATAATAATATACTAAATGGTTTCAAAGGAAAATTAAAATTGCTAATAAAATATATTAATTAATCGAGTTTACTAGTGAAATAACTTACTAAAATTTGAAGAAAATCGGAGTAAATTTCCCCCTCAAACATAAATAGGTAAAATCTATAATTCAATAATTATGATTGCCTTGATGGAATTAATAATTGAAACATAAAACTAGTCAATAAAAAACAATTATTTTGTAACTATCAACTATAATAAGAGAAAATAAGATCATAGTTAGAAACACAAGTCACAAGTCCAGTCAATAGATAATTAACTTATTCATGTCAACCGTTCAAATTAACTCAAATCTCAACAAATACATAACACAACAAGAACGAGCAAGCAGTTAACGTCAACCTATATCTTCAAAAATAAGATAATCCAAAACACAACAAGAATGAGCAGGAAGTTAACGATTAACAATCATCTTTCAAAAATCATGCAATGAAAAAAA
>PGWS01021844.1:0-18065 GCA_002896235.1 Cicer reticulatum
ATACAATTTTGGCAGATTGTTCATTTTTGACTAGCTTGGCATAGTTTTTAAATGCCTTAAAAGCTTCATTTTTATTTGCCAAAAATAAGGTCCAAGTGAACCTTGAGTAATCATCAACAATAACTAGTCCATATGAGTTTCCACCAAGACTTTTGGTTCTTGATGGACCAAACAAATCCATATGTATCAATTGTAGTGGTCTAGAAGTTGAAATGACATATTTAGGTTTGAAAGAACTTTTTGTTTGTTTGCCTTTTTGACAAGCATCACATAATTTATCCTTTATAAATTTTATTTTTGGTAAGCCTACAACAAGATCATGCTTGACCAACTTGTTTAAATGATCCATGTGAATATGAGCAAATCTCTTATGCCATAGCCAAGCATCATTATTGTCGCTTACCAAAAGACATTTCATTTTCAAGGATAAATCTTCAAAATTAAGTATGAAAATGTTTTTGAAACGCTTACCAACAAACTGAGTTTCATTTGTAGCTTCATTTTGGATGACGCACTCATCTTTATTAAAAACTATCTTGTATCCTTTGTCACAAAGTTGGCTGATGCTTATGAGATTATGTTTTAGACCTTCAACATATAAGACATCTTCAATTGAGGGAGATGGTGCTGTACCAACTTTTCCAATGCCTAAAATTTTTCCTTTGTTGTTGTCTCCATATACTACATGTCCCTTTGACTCAAGTGTTAAAGCTGAAAATTTTGTTATATCACCCGTCATGTGTTTGGAACAGCCACTATCCAAGTACCACATGTTTGAAGTCTTTTGTTTGCTTACCTACAAAATTGAAATCAAACTTTATTAGGTACCCAATGTGCTTTGGGTCCTTGATGGTTAGTACCTTTCTTTACCCATATGAAATGACCTTTTGGAACACTAATATTTCTAATATGACATGTATTAGGTGTATGACCATGAAGACCACAATAAGAGCAAGTAGGATTAAATCTACTATTAGTAACATATGTATGAGATTTATTTTGAATAATTTTCTTATTATAAAGATCATCCTTTTTCATAACTATAATCTTTTCTTGATTAGATTGACTACTCGCTTTAACAAAAATAGTTTTGTTCAAATTTGGTTTATCAAATTTTGAGTATCCAAGACCACTTTTATCATTTGAGTATCTTTGCATGTTTAGAACATTTTCCAATCCTAATTGTCCTTTTTCGTACCGTTCAATCACTCTATTTAATTGAATAATTTTGAAAGAGAGGGATTCACATTTATTGCATGCAGAATTCTGTTTTAGTTTTTCTGAATTTTTCTCCATACTATCAACTTTTTCTTGTAAACTTGAGATTTGTTTCTTTTGTGTTGATACTAGTTTACACAGATTTTTACATTCAATAAGTAATTCTTTTATTGCGTTTTGAGCATCATTGTATTCTATAATTAATTCATTATTAGTCTTATTATAATGAGGAGAGTCTATATTACTAACCTCTTCATCATCTGATTGATGTGAGGCCATTAATGCAACATTGGCGCATTCTTCACTTTCTGTTTCTGAAGATGAACTTACTTCATTGTCTTCCCAAGCTATGTATGCTTTCTTGAAGTCTTTCTTTCTGTTGAAATTCTTCTTAGCAATGTTTGGGCAGTCTGCTTTAATATGTCCTTGTTTTCCACATTCGAAGCAAGTGAAATTTTGATTTGATGTAGAATTATCTTTCTTCTTGAAGCTTTTCTTTTTGAATGTTCTATCGTTTTTATGAAATTTACCAAATTTCTTAACAAGAAGGATAATATTTTCATCTTCATCTGAATCATTCTCTTTGCTTTGTTCTCTTGATTCAGTCTTTAAAGCAATATTTTTGTTCTTCTTTTCTTGACTTTCATTTTGTTCTAGCCTTCCGAGTTCGATTTCATGCTCTTGAAGTTTTCCAAATAGTGCAGAAAGAGACATCTTGGATAGGCTTTTCTTTTCCGATATTGCTGTAACTTTTGGTTGCCATGCCCTTGTCAATGACCTTAGTACTTTTAGATTTAGTTCATCATTTGTGAAGATTTTTCCAAGTGCTGTCAAATGATTGGTTAAATGGGAGAACCTTTTCTGTAAATCTAGAATAGATTCTCCGGGCTGCATGCGAAATAACTCATATTCTTGTGATAGTGTGTTGAGTTTGGATCTTTTTACCTCAATGGTGCCTTCATGAGTTACTTCCAACGTATCCCATATTTCTTTTGCTATTTTACAGTGAGATATGCGGAAAAACTCATCCATTCCTAGTGCAGATTTGTAATATATTCTTAGCCTTTTTATCAAACAATACTTTCCTTTTGTCATCATCTGTCCATGAGCCTTTTATCTTAACTTCTTCTTTATTATTGATAACTGTTGTTGGAACATAGGGACCGTTTTCTACTGCTTCCCATATATCATCTCCTTGTGCCTCAAGATACGCCTGCATGCGTATCTTCCAGAAATCATAGTGTTCTCCAACAAAACATGGTGGCTTGGTACTGCTACCACCATCTCTAAAAACAGGTTGTGCGGAAGCCATGAGTAATTGATCATAGGAGTTCAACCTCTAATTATATAAAAAGTCCTAAATTGATTTCAAAAACAATATCAAAACTCTACTCATCTAGATAAAACCATCAACACATTCAAGTGATTTAAAATTAAAATCCACACTTTAAAAGCCACTACCAACAAACATTTCAAGTATTTCATTTTGATAAAATCAAATTATGTGTCCATTAAACTATGTTTAAAATTTTATAAATATTTTCGAAATAGAATTTTTTAATTGACAATAAAACATCTACAACAATTTTTTCTAAATCAATAACATAGATAATGACAACAATCACAGTTTTATTTTTTTTATTTTTTTCACACATGCCAACTTAAAATAAAAAATAAGAATTTTTTTAGTCAAAATTAAAATTTCAAACAAAAGAGATATATTTTCTATCCAACTCAAGATTTAGAAAGAAACATCCTTTTTTTCTTTCTAAATTGGATTTCAATAAAATAATAATAATAATAATAATAATAATAAAATAATAAAATAATAATATAGATTATTATATTATAATGAATTTTGTAACACTTGTCATAATACTTGAAGTCTTAAAGATTCATGTCATATGGAAATCAAAGTTTCAATCATTTAGTTATTAGATCAACCATTTTAAACAAATTCACCTACTAAAAATTTTAAATTGATTAAAGTCAAAACCGAGCTTTAAAACACAAAGGCAAAAAAATGAAACTCATTCTTTAAACTCTAAATATACTAATTGGGTTGAAAGGAAAATTAAAATCACTAATAAAATATATTAATTAATCGAGTTTACTAGTGAAACAAATTACTAAAATTTGAAGAAAATTAGAGTAAGCTTCCCCCACAAACACAAATAGGTAAAATCTACAATTCAATAATTAGGATTACCTTGATGAAATTAATAATTGAAACATACAACTAATCAATCAAAACAAAATTATTTTGTAACTATCGACTATAATAAGGAGCATAAATCATAGGTTAGAAAACTCCAAGTTACAAGTCCAGTCCTCTAGATAATTAACTTAATCATATCCTATTCAATACTCAAATTCTACAAATAAAACACAACAGAATTGCGGCAAGCGGTTACCTTAAACAATTATCTTCAAAATAAGAGAATCCCAAAACAACAACAAGGAAATGAGGCAAGTATGTTAACAGTTAAAAATCATCTTTCAAAATTCATGCAATGCAAAACGAAAAATACATTAGCACTTATACAAGACTATAGGTAGCGTTTCAACATTTTAATAGGGAACACGAGTAATCACAATGACTCAAGGTATGGCAATTGACTAATAGAAGACTGACACATAACTCACTCCGGTCTGATTGGACAGACCTGGCTCTAATACCACTAATATGCACCCTAAACTACCAAATGATAATAATATTCATACTTGGAATTTTTAAAATTTTAATTCGCCAACAGATAAATAAAATCTGTTTTCAAAAGTAAATAAAACTTTCATAACTAATTTAGGATATCACATTTCTCAAAATTTAAAAAGACACTGTAAGTTGTTTCTTCTTTAAAACTGACAATCTCCATAAACTTAATTTAACTATAATTTCTGAATATAGATTCCAGAAACATACTTGTACTTATAAAGGTTTGGATACCCAAAGTCGTTTCAATTAAATAAGTAAAAGTAAAATACCAAATTAAAACTCTTATAATCCTCATATCACCTATTAGAGTAGGGTTGTCTCTCAAATTGAATATGAATACATTAACCTGTAATAACTGCGATTTCGCAAACGCATGTCCAAGTCAGTCAAACATAAACAACAAATAATGTGAGTTTTGAAATCATGTGACATTGTAATATAAATAAGAAAAACACACAAACAATCATAATAGACCGTATCAAAATACATCATGATATATAAAAATACTCAAGAGAAATGATATCATATTTATAATGTCAAATATCTAAGAAAAATTAATATATTGCATATCGTCACATCATCCAAGGGAATTAATTATCACTTTGAAACAACATTAATCACAACTAAACAATCACACAAAAATGAAATATTATGCATGAGCTAGACTCTACTTCACAATTTGTATCATTCTAACTCTTGAAGTACTTGGTTAGGAGGCTTGATACTACGCCATCATCCCATGGACGAACTATTCAAGTTGGCATTGTCCTTAATAGATCCCTTTCAACTCAACCCAAGTACATATACGCGGCATTCGAGTAAACGTGTGTTGCATAGTAGCTCCCGATATTTGAGTGCTACCTCCAAATCAATAGGAATTCTCCACCGAAATACCTCTAAATGTCTAACAAGTTTAAATTTTATAAATATGTTTCAAAAACAATATTTTTTAATTGAAAATAACCATCTACAACATTATCTTAAAACAAACTAACAATAGTAATGACAACAATCACAAGTTTTTTTTTCACACATGCCAACTTAAATAAAATAAAAAAGAATTCTCTAGTCAAAATTAAAATTTTAAACAATGAGATATATTTTCTATCTAACTCAAGGTTTAAAAGAAACATCCTTTTTTTCTAAATTGGATTTCGATAAAAGAATAATCATATATATTATATATAAGTAATAATAAATAATAATGATAATAATGATAATAATAGTTAATAATAATAAGTATACTAAAATGGTTTCAAAGGAAATTAAAATAGCTAATAAAATTATATTAATTAATCGAGTTTACTAGTGAAATAACTTACTAAAAATTTGAAGAAAATCAGAGTAAATTTAACCCCCTCAAAAATAAATAGGGTTAAAATCTATAATTCAATAATTATGGATTGCCTTGATGGAATTAATAATTGAAACATAAAACTAGTCAATAAAAAACATTATTTTGTAACTATCAACTATAATAAGAGAAAATAAGATCATAGTTAGAAACACAAGTCATCAGTCTCAGTCAATATGATAACTTACAACTTATTCATGTCAACTCGTTCAAATTAACTCAAAATCTCAACATAAATATACATAACTTGAAGAACGAGCAAATAGGCAGTTAACGTCAAACTTTATATCTTCAAAAATAAGATATCCAAAACACAACAAAGAATGAGTCAGGGATAGTTAACTGTTATACAATCATCTTTTCAAAAATCATGCAATGACAAAAAAAAATCATGAGCATTTAGCACAAGAATAATACGGTTAAGCATTTCAACATCATAATCAGGAACAACGTAGTAAACACAATTACTTATCAAGGTTGACAATTTGACATAAAAGAGAAAACTGACTCAAACCGCACTCAAGACTAATTGTACAGACTTCACTTGGATACACTAATGTGATACTCTAAACTCCAGAATAATACTTAATATATTCATACATGAATTTTTAAAATAAGTTTAATTCCTGCAACGAAGAAAAAAAAAGTGTTGTGTTTCCAAGAAAATATAACTTTCATAACTAATTTATGATATCAAATTTCTCAATATTCAAAAGGTACACTTTAAGTTGTTTTGCTTCTACAAAACAGAATAATCTTCCACAAACTTGCATTTAACTATAATTTCTTATATAGTTCAAAAACTACTTGTACTTATAAGTTTGAATACCAAATGCCGTTTCTAATAAAAAGAACCAATAAAATACAAATTACTACTCTTATTTCGGTATCACCTATCAGAGCAAGATTTTCTCCCAAAACTGAACTCAAGACACATGAACCTATAATAACTGCAATTCGCAAACACATGGTCAAAGCCGTCAAATACAAACAACGAGGGGGTGAGTTGAAATCATGTTGATAGTGTAATATAAGTAAGTAAATACACAAACAATCAAATAGACCATATCATAACACATCATGATATATCAAATACTAAAGAAAAATATCATCATATTATAATGTTAAAATCACTAATTAAAATCATATATCGTCATATCATCAAATCATCCAACGAAAATTATTATCACTTTCGACACACATTAATCTGAAACAAACAATCACACCAAAATGAAATATTATGCATGAGCTTAGACCTTTTTTCTAAAACTTCAAAATTTCGTACCATTTCTAACTCTACTTCAATATATATGCCATATCCGTGGACGGACAATTCATATGACCCTGTTCTCGAGATCCTCAACTCAACCGAGACCACATATACGCTATATTCGAGGTAAACGGTGTTGCATGATTAGCTCTCGACATTTGAGTGCTACCTCCAAGTCACCTACAAAATCCCAACCCGATACCTCAAAGTCTAACAATCTTGCCTAAGGCTCAACAATAGACCGACACGAGTAGGCTTCATTCAGTTGTACTACCCCGGAATCATAGGATGTTAGACCCTACCTATATGATGACACAATAATCTCCACTTCACAAATTCTCCAATATTTATTTTCTCCCTCTCGTTAGCTTAAACTACTCCATTAAGAGCATTACTTTAAGAATCATCACAATTCATCAATTGATGGGAAACTTCAATATTTCTCCATCAGCATTTTTATTAACATCATTAATCATACATAATCATAATATTATAAAACTTCATCACAATTTTATTCATCAATCTCAATCAAAAACCATCATTATCGTGCCCAAACAAATATCATACCATGCATCCATATTTTATCATCACATCATATAAAAGTCGTCTAATCAAACATAGTACAAATCTTCATTTGAAATCAAATATTCACAATAATACCAACTACCACACATTTAACGAAATTAAATCAATCAACACCTTATAAATATTTTATTTCCACATTTTAATCTCACGGTCTTCCATATTTGCCATATTAATTAATTATTTATCACTAATGGCTACTGTCGTACGTAGCGACACTCAGATAATCGTTGGGAATTCCGGTTTTCCCGTTCATCTCACAATAATATTCTACTCATGAATTCAAACGCTCTCTGACCTTTATCTTACTGTGCTTCAATCGATCAACTGAAGTTTATGTGAAACGTCAAAAATAAATTTTGAGAAGACATCCTAAAACCTAAATTTCAAAGTTTGGCGAAGGAAACTTATCATAAATCAGAAAACAAATTAATGGTAATATAGTCACTTTTAACACGATCTTTTGGCATTTTTTTTCACTCAAATCGGATTTACGATGAAGAAGAACTGTGCAAAATAAGATATTTAAAAATGAAGAAGTCGAATATTTTATAAAGAAATTGAGATGGTTAAAAATATGAGAAAGTATGTTTAATTGACTAACTAAATATAAGAAACAACATACTGAAATTTGGACGAATACGAAGAAAGTTTTTTGGAACAGTTATCAGTTGATGGTGTCGATTTTCCTTCTTTCTCTCAAGTCAAATCTGTCATGCGGCTGAATCCATGTTCCACCCCTCTGCTCTCTTTCTCATACTTTATTTCTTTCCTTTTCAATTTATTTTTATTTATTATTATTGTTTAATTAGATTTTACTCTTCCATATGGACTTAATTGATGAAACCATTTTATTACTTTCTTTTAATTTTTTATTTTTAAATAAAACCAACAATTTTCAAAATTAATTTTTTTAAACCTAGTTTTTTATTTAATTTAAAGTAATTACAACAATTAATTTTAAAACAAATATATATTACTAATAACGAATCTCATATTTCAAGAATAATCAACTATATTATTACTATAATATTTTTCAAATAAATAATTATGTAAAAATTACTACCATCTTTATATAATAGTCAATATGATAAAATAAATAAATATAATATCGACAATTTATATTAATTGCTAAATCACTATAAATACATATAAAGTCATCGTACCATATTAACTATAGTAAAATAAATAAAATAAAACACAAATCCCAAGATAATTATTTATAAAATAAATAGATTAAATAAGATATATTTAAAATAATAAAGATAGTTAAGTGCATAATTAATATTAGTCAATCACACAAGAAAATATGACATTAATTACCAACTTGCATATACATATAAAATCGCTTAAATCTTATTCTCTGAAATATTTACACTAAAATACTATTATTGTTTTGAAAAATATAAAAATAATAAAAATAATATTTGTTATTTATATAACTCATTTAGTCAAAAATATGTACAAGATTAACACATCATAGGAAACACACATACAAAGAAAATTAATCATAAACTAATCAAAATAATTATAAAATAATTTTAATACAAATTAATTATATAAAAATATTGTTTAATTAATAAAATAGTTTATTATTAAAATTTGGGGTGTTTACAAGAATGGTACAAATTGTGAGTGCATATCTTAAGCTCATGTATAATATTGCACTTTTATGTGATTGTTTTGTTGTGATAATGTGTTTTAAAAGTAATATAAGTTTCTCTGGATGATGTGACGATTATTGATTTTTACTTAGTGATGTCGACATTATATATGATATATTTTTCTTGTGTATATTATGATATATCATGATGTGTTATGATATGGTCTATT
This sequence comes from Cicer reticulatum, assembly GCA_002896235.1. Classification (NCBI taxonomy): domain Eukaryota; kingdom Viridiplantae; phylum Streptophyta; class Magnoliopsida; order Fabales; family Fabaceae; genus Cicer; species Cicer reticulatum. The sequence goes on from PGWS01021844.1 coordinate 8,974, forward strand.
ATGATGTGTTGACATGTTCTACTTACTTATTATTACACTATCAAACATGATTTCATATCTCACCTCCTCGTTGTTTGTGTTTGACAGGTTTGACATTCGTTTCGCGAAATCGTCGTTGTTACAGGTTAATGAGTTTTGAAGTTCAAGTTTGGGAGAACCCGCTCTGATAGGTGATACTGGGAATAAGGGTTGTAATTTGTATTTTACTTATTTAATTTGAACAACTTTTTATTGAAAGTTATAAGTACTAGTACTTTTAGAATTAAATTAAGTTAATTATACTTAAATCAAGCTTATCGAGATTGCACTATTTTATAGGAGGAAAGAAGTCTAAAGTGCTTTCGATTGTATTTGAGAAATGTGATATTCTAAATAGTCCACATAAGTTTCTTTTTCCTTTGAAATTTTTTATTTATTCGCTGCAATTTCATAGAAATATGATATAATTATTATATATATTATTTTAGAGTTTAGGGTGTCAAATTGATTATTGAAAAATTGAAACTAGATCGCTCATTTCATGCACATGAAATGGTACACTACAAAATTGACTTATCGTGACACACAAAGTTAAGTAATATATTTGATCCTTAGATAGTTTTCTTAAAAGAGTAAAAGTAAAAGGACAGAGTTATGATATTCGATTCAACAATACATGAAGTACGATAGGACTTTTCATAAATAAATTACTAAGCCTATAATTTTCAATCGGTAAAACTAACCTATACATGAAGAGAGTGGATATATGAATTACTATGCACTAGAGGATTTGAAAATGAGTTTATAGAAGTGTTGTTAAGGTCAAAATCAATATAGTCTGATTTTTTTGCTTAAAGAAGATGTTAAAAAAGAAAAAAAAATTATTTTAAAATAAAGGGATCCAAAATCTGCGGAATTATGAAATTTAAGTGCTACGAGTCAATTTTAATATTATTTTATTATTTGTTATAAAGTTATTTATAAGTTTAATAAAGTGGATGGACATGATAATTATATCACATCGCAATATTAAAATAAAATAAAATCATACCCATTTGACAAAGCGTATTAGACAATAAGTTTGCTAAATTTGAAACCTGTTTGCTTTGGAGAGTGTTTATATGATGAATTGATTAAAAGTCGTTTGTTGTTCTTGCATGATATAAGTTTTGAAACCCGTTCATTGTTCACGGAGCTCTATCTGTTTCATCGTAATACTCCTTGACTCAGTTTCTACGGCTTCTTTCACGGATTTAGAACTCAATTGATTTGTATTTTATTTTATGAAAATCGGCCCATTCAACCTATATAAAAATTATATGTCCAAATTGGACTCATTAAAAACATACAAGGAATTATTGAAAAAGGTCGAAAATTTAAATGTAACTCAAATTGATTGTATTAGTTATTAGAAATTATGGTTTAGAATTTATTTAGATTAGTTAAGGAAATTAGAGTGATGTTAGAAGTTGGTAAATTGTTTTGTAACCAAATCAGCAAAAGCTGCTCTATAAAGCCTTAACGGCCAAGATCGAATCTAATGCAAACTGGGATCATTCTCGACGAATAAGATCAATCTCAGACAGACGAAGATCAATCTTCATGTTTCTGAATTCAGTTTCCTTCTCTTTTCTTCTCAATTTCAATTCCTCTCAGAAAATACAAGCATGTTCCGAACAATTGGCATCAAGAGCTTGGGTTCTAAACCTTGGAAACACAGAGTGCAAGTGTGGAGGGGAAATCAAATTGGGAAAACACCAGTGGTGAGTGAAAGAAGACATGAATGGAGGGAATTTCCATCGAATGTGCCAATTATGCGATGGGAAAGAACTGGGAGAGGTGTCTGCATCAATGAGATCCGTTGCCTGGCTCTCAAGAATGTTAAAAATTGTTCAAGATGTTATGAACAACTTGTCGCGAATCCTACAGAAAGACAACAAACAACTTTCAAAGATTGCAAGAAAAGAGATTGCATGGCACTTTTTTACATCCAACAGAGTGTGGATTCAAACAACTTTGAGAGGATATCGAAGGCAGCTACATGAAAGGAGGAATGGGAGATCTTGGTCAAGTACTATATAGGTGGGGAAAAGGCCAAGAAAATGAAGCTCCAAATGCTAAGAAGGCAATACGAATTATTGCAGATGGAAGAAGATGAAGTTGTGGCAGATTACTTCAATCGTGTATAGGTTGTTGTTAATCAGGTGAGGACAAATGGTGAATCATGAAGAATAATCTGTTAAGCCTTGGACAACTGCTTGAAAAGGGGTATTCTATGAAGATGGAGCAGGCTGAAATGAGATTGTTTGATGACTCAAGAAGATTGATCTTGAAGGCACCACTATCTAAAAATAGAACCTTCAAGATTGATATCCAGATCAATGAGAGCATATGTCTAGCTGCTGAATTTATGAATGAAGATTGGTTGTGGCATAAGAGGTTTGGACATTTAAATTTCAGAAGCCTTCAATTGTTGCATAACAAGAAAATGGTGCAAGGAATTCCAAAAATTAAAATGCCAAAGGAGTTGTGTGAAGAATGTTGTCAGGCCATGCAATACAGAATCTCATTCCAAGCTGAAGTACCAACTCGATCTTTAAGAATGATGGAGATAATCTACTCTGATATTTGTGGTCCTTTTGAAGAAGTATCAATAGGAGGTAATCATTACTTTGTATCGTTCATTGATGATTTTACAAGGATAATTTGTGTATATTTAATCAAGAGAAAGAATGAAGTGCTTGAAATACTTAAAAAATTCAAGATAATGGCTGAAAAACAAAGTGGCTTTAGTATGAAAATCATCAGAACAGATGGAGGAGGAGAATATAATTCTCATGAATTCCATGGTTTTTGTGAAAAGGAAGGGATATTGCATGAAGTAACTGCACCATACACTTCCCAACATAATGGCACAGCTGAAAGGAGAAACAAAACTATAATGAACATGGCTAGGAGTATGTTAAAAGTGAAGAAAGTGCCTCATAAATTCTGGGGGGAAGCAGTGTCAACTGTAGTGTATATTTTGAATAGGTGTCCAACCAAGAGATTGGGCACAAGGACACCTGAAGAAGCTTGGATTGGAAGAAAGCCAACTGTGAATCATCTAAGGGTGTTTGGTTCTTTATGCTTCAGGCATGTGCCAGTTCAAAATAGAAAAAAAAATAAATAAAAAAAAAACTTGATGATAGATCAGAACAGATGGTGCTGATGGGATATGATGCCATTGGAGCTTACAGGTTGTATGATCCAGACAAGAACAAGTTGGTAATAAACAGGGACATACTAATGGATGAATCAAAAGGATGGGACTGGAAAATGATTGAAGCCAGCTCAAGCAGCCCAACCAGCCCAGACATACCAGTTAGTTCCATCAGTCAAACCATTAGTACAGAAACAGTGGGGCTTGATGAAGGCCAGCCTGTAGGAACAACAAGTCAACAAGTTTTTGAGCCTATGAGAAAGTCTGAAAGAGCTAGGCAACCTTCAGTTAGATTGCAACCATATGAAGTGACATCTGACTCAACCATCAATGCAGATGGAGAATTAACACATTTTGCTTTGTTGGCTGAATCAGAACCAGTAAGTGATGAAGAAGCCTTGAGTGATCCTAGATGGAGAGCAACAATGGGTGAGGAGCTCAAAGACATAGAGAAGAACGAGACATGGGAGCTGATGAATCTGCCAATGAACAAGAGCCCAATTGATGTGAAATGGGTCTATAAATTGAAATTGAAACTTGATGGGCAGATTGCTACCTATTGAGTCGCAGCTCAATTGGTAGTGGGATTGAATGAACAACGGGTACTTATCCCCTAGATACCAAGTTCGATTCCCACAGAAGGAAAAAAACTCGTAATTCCTAACTCGAGGGAATGAGGTGAGAAGATCGTGAATATTGCAGTTGAAAAATAAAAAACCCTTTTAAAAAAATAATAATATTTTATGAGTTATTTAGGATATCACATTTCTCAAAATAAAATTGGAACGCTTTAAACTTTTGTCCTCCAATAAAACGGTGCAAACTCAATAAACTTAATTTAACTATATTTTATGCATGAGCTAAGAATCTAGTTCTTGACAATTTAGTACCATTCTAACTTTGAAGTACTTGGTTAGGAGGCTGAATACTATGCACCCACGCAAGTTGACGAACAATTCAAATTAGCTCTGTCCTAATAGATTTCCTCAACTCAACCCGAGACACATATACGCGACACATGAGGCAAACATGTGTTGCACGGTAGCTCTCGACATTTGGAGGGCTACCTCCAAGTCACTTAGGAATTCCCCACAAGAATACCCCAAGGTCTAACAACCTTGCCTTAAGGCTCAACATCAAACCGCCACAATCAGGCTCATCCATTTGTACTTCACAATCACTAGGCTTGTCAAGCTCTACCCATATGATGAAAATATCATCTCTAAATCAAGTACCCCTAACATCTAGTTTATTTCATCGTTGGCCTAGGATACTCCATTAAGAGCATCATCTTAAGTACAAGTTGGAATCACCACTATTTCATCAACTATGGGATTACTTCAATATTGTCATCACAAATTTATTACAATTGTAAAATACATGTTTTTGATGAAGACAAAGACCAAGGAAAGTGATCAAGTTGCAAGCTCAAAAAGAAGTCAAACATCAAAGACAACTATGGTCAAATATGCTAGAAGTTTTATAATGTAAAGGTACATGATGCAATCTAATATTCGTATATTTCAAATGCACATGAGAACCTTTTATTTTAGCATATGCATCAAAAGGATTTTCAAAAAGTAAAAATATATAAATAATGTTTGAAAATAATATTTTTGGCAAAATACAATGTTGTATTCGAATGCAACATGTTGTATTCGAATACAGACAAGCCAGTAGCTAAAACTGAACATCTTCAAACATCTGTATTCGAATACAAGAATGTGTATTCAAATACAAGCTTCAAAATTCAAATAAAACTTAATGTTAAAAGGACGTGTATTCGACTACACACAAGCTGTAGTCGAATACACCTGGAAATAATGCAATTTTTCAATTCTGAAATGGTTTCGGATCATTGCATTTCTTCATCAAACCTCTTGGATCAATGGCCACGAATCTGAAGATATGTTTATGGAGTATAAATACACCATAACTTCAGATTAAACATAACCAATCCTACAAATTTTATAAATCCACGAATCTAAAATGTTTGATTTATTCAAAGTTTCACTTTTATATTTCAAGTACAGATTTTATATTTTCATATCATTGAGAAAATTTCTCTAATGTACTTGAAATTATATTGGATTGTTATCATTGTACATCACCTATTATATCATATTGATCTAAGTCAAAATCAATATTGCTAAACCATTCAAGTGTTGTAAATTGAAGAAAGTGGTGTACTTTCTTCAAGTGTTGTAAATTGAGGAAAGTGGTGTTCTTCCTACAAGTTTTGTAAACTAAGATAGTGGTGTGCTATCTTAGGGTGATTGTTAGGAATTTGTAACAAAGGTCCTAGGGTGGGACTTGTACTTATTCTAACAATAGTGGAAAATCTCTTGTGGTGTGCAAGAGGACTGGATATACCCTTGGTTATAAGGGGAACCAGGATAATATCTTTGTGTTCTTTATTTTTCTGCCATTTATCTTTTCCATACACTATCTTAAATCAGAAAAATCAAGCACTAAATCTCTAAAAACAAGAAAATTTCTAAACACCTAATTCACCCCCACTCTTAGGCGCACTTTTGTACTTACAACAATCATACATTAGCATCATCACATAAACTTATATCATGCAATGCATCCATCTTTTACTATCACAACACATAAACTCGTATAATCAAATATATACACAAAATTCATTCAACACCCATTATCACAATAATATAAAATACAACACATTGAATGAAATTAAATCAATCAACACCTTATAAAATATTTATATTCCATATTTTAACCTCACAATTTCCATATTCGCACATTAATTAATTTATCCCGCAAATGACTACTTTTGTATATAGCAAATTCCAGATGAATAATTAGGAAATATGGTTTCCCATCCGACTCACAATGTAATATACTTATGAATTCAAACGTTCTCTCACCCTATCTTATTTTGACCTTAACACGTTAATCTGAAATCACAAGAGAAAAATCGGTCTGCCGTTAGAGCAATCCTATGTAGCCATTAGGCTTTTCTCTTATTATTGTAGTCTTTCTTTGGGTTTATTTTCAAGCTTAGTATCACATGATCTGCTGAACACATTCTAGTCAAATTTATTGTGTCAGTCTTTCGACCTTCTAGTTAGTAAAACCATGATGTGCTGCAAGAATTAATATGACCGAGTTACCAATAGTGTTTAAGATGTTTTCTGACATACTGTTTGCACCTTGTGTTTACAAAAACTGCTTTGAGAAGATCTTAGGTTTCTCGCACTTAGAGCTATACAAGTGTTTTCACCGTTATATGCGACGACATAAAATTCTTTTGTGTTTTTGTTTCTTGCTTGTCAATTTTAGCGACGATCACAAAGTCCTACTATAAAGAGTTTTTAGTCTAGGTTTCTGGCCGTTGTGATTGCATGAAATCGGCATGTGCAATAAACACTTGTATTAAATCTTTAGAGATCTTGAAGCAGGCTTAAAAACCTATCAAAATCCATCTTCGTAATTGGTTCAATGTATCTTGATAAAAATGACATGAAGACCAAATGATGTCTGAATATTGACTTTATCAGATGATCAATTTGTATACCAACGTTATCATATGTAGAATCTTCAGAGTGAGTTTGTATTAACTGATTATGATATTATCAGATTCAACAAAGGCACATTGATAACACGTTTATGGGAGTTAGTTACACCTTAATAGATTTTTTAGAGCATTCTTGATTTCCTTGTTTATCTTATATTTTCATCAGAGAATGCCACCTAAAGACCTTTAAGTATATGACAAGGATTTGTACATTTAAATAAATTTATTACAGCAATAAATTGTTCCCACAAAATAATTTGTGTTATCATCAAAACATTAATAGGCAACTGTTCTTCAAACCGATTTGGTTCTTATAGAAACCCCCTCCCCTCTTCTGGTATTTATATTTTCTTTATAAAATAAGACTAATTATTAAATGATCAATTAATACATTTATTAATTAATAATATAAAAATTTTAATTTTTAAGATATCATAAAAGATGATGTGTTGGTGTGTATTTATAGGCTCATGTGTCATGGTAGTTTGTCAACTCTTTTTTTAGGACCAAAACCGATTGTCTTTGATTTTATGGGGACTAAATAAAAAAAAAATGTACAGGGACTAAAATAAAAAAAAACATGATACATTCGCATGAACCAAATACATATTTAAATCTAAAATTTATGTATGTCAATAGATGTTTTAAAAATAAGTCTATATATTTGTCTTGTCTTCTTTTTTTAAAAAATTTATCCGTGACAAATATTTTTGTGTTGTTTTAATATTTATAAATGATAAATATTTATCACATGTTTTATTATGCAATCAGTGGTGAATGTTTATTATGTGATTTTTCATATTTATATGTGACAATTATTTATCTCATAATTTTAAATTGGTGAATTATAATAATTTATTTTTATAGTTTTTAATATTTATCGATCATAAAGATTTATTCCGTATTTTTTTATGTATCAATTATTATTTTCTATGTTGTAGATATTATCAAATGAAGAATAGTTTTGTTGCACACATTCATGATAAGATGGTTTTTAACTGATAAATAAAAAACAATAACGGTTGGTTTTTGAACCCTAAAACTATGGGATGTACGTGCGATCCGCCAACCCCATCACTCAGTACAGTCGCTTTTTGGTTTATTAATCCGATCAACCCGTTAAAATTCCTATTATATTTAATTCAGGAATTGATTCAATAATTTTGAACCATCAACTCGAAACGATAGCGATATATATATAATATATAAATATATATATAGTATATACTTGTGCATCTTTTCTTTTATAATTAATGTGACCAAATAATATGCATCATTTAGATTATTATGTGTATTCTCATTAGATTGATACGTGTACAATGGGACTTAAAATTTATTTTACCAATTTTTTTTTAATTATTAAAATTCCACTTTTTTTATTAGACTCAATTTTTAAGATCAAATTAGAGCCTCCACCCTAAAGATGTCTATTATTAAAAAATCTGAGGGAATAATTTTTAAAAAAATTACAAAAACAACTACTATAATTTTTAATAATTAGAGCCTCCAATTAATTTTTAATTATTAAAAATGTCAACCAAAATTTGATTTATTACTTTCTTCAATATCTTTTTTGTAAATTTATAACTTAAAATTCTTATATACAATATTATACTTTTTATTTATCTATTAAAATTTTAGAAATTTAATCACCCCAATGTTTTAGTTCAAGATCCACCACTTAGTAAACTAAAATGGTTGATGGATTGTATGTAATGATTAAGGTAATGTATTTGCATATTGTTGAATTTACTGTTGGATTTAACTATGTATTTGAAGCTTGTTGAATTTAATTATGTATTTGAAGATTGTTAGATTTATTTATCTTTTTTTTTTTTTTGTGAGATGTCGTGGCTTTTTAAATAATGACATGATGTGAATTAAAGTTTTTATAGTTTAGAGACATTCAAATATTAAATATATTTGTATTCAATTATATTTAAATTTTTATTGTTGTTATTACGTTTCTCCCGTAAAATAAAAAACATGTTATTATTTATGTATAATTTATGTATAACCCGTCAACCCAACCCAACTCGTTCTTGATCGGGATTGATTCGATTCAGATTAAATGAAAAAAATAAAAATTTAGAACTCAACTTAACCCAAAAGATAATCAATTGAATTCGACCCAATTCAATTCGGTAAAGCAACAACTCAATCTCTCTGGGTTTCATTTCTTGCTATTTTAGCTTATGGAATAAATTGTGAATTATAAGTATGTTATGTTTGTCATGATTCATGAATATATTATGCATTGAGTCAAAAAAAAATTGTTTACGCTTATATTGTATGAATTAATTCTTGTATTTAAATTTTAATAAGAGTAGCTAACACTACTAGAAATCTGCGTTTTTTCTGCGGATT
>PGWS01021846.1:0-13687 GCA_002896235.1 Cicer reticulatum
AAACTTACTTGTACTTATAAGTTTTGAATACCAAATGTCGTTTCTAATTAAATAAGTAACAATAAAATACAAATTACTACTCTTATTTTCGGTATCACCTATCAGAGCAAGATTTCTCCCAAACTTGAACTTCAAGACACATGAACCTATAATAACTGCAATTTCGCAAACACATGGTCAAGCCAGTCAAATACAAACAACGAAGGGGGTGAGTTTTGAAATCATGTTGATAGTGTAATATAAGTAAGTAAAATACGCAAAACAATCATAATAGACCATATCATAACACATCATGATATATCAAAATACTAAAGAAAAATATCATCATATTTAAAATCACTAATTAAAATCAATATATCGTCATATCATCACATCATCCAACGGAAATTATTATCACTTTCGACACACATTAATCTGAACAAAACAATCACACCAAAATGAAATATTATGCATGAGCTTAGACTCTACTTCAAAATTTGGTACCATTCTAACTCTACTTCAATATTATGCCATCATCCCGGTGGACGGACAATTCATATGACCCTGTTCTCGTAGATCCCTCAACTCAATCCGAGACACATATACGCTATAGTCGAGGTAAACGTGTGTTGCATGATAGCTTCTCGACATTTGAAGTTCTACCTCCAAGTCACCTACAAATTCCCCACCCATACCTCAAAGTCTAACAATCTTGCCTTAAGGCTCAACAATAGACGACACGAGTAGGCTTCATTCAGTTGTTACTAACTCGGAATCCACTAGATGTTAACCCTAACCTATATGATGACAATTAATCTCCACTTCACAAATCTCAATATTTATTTTCCTCCCTCTCGTTAGCTTTAAACTACTCCCATTAAGAGCATTATCTTAGAAACATCACAATTCATTCAATTATGGGAAACTTCAATATGTCTCATCAGCATTTTATAACATCATTAATCATACATAATCATAATCATTATATAAAGACTCATCACAATTTTAAAATATCATCACTATCATCACATCAAAAACCGTCATTATCGGTCGCCCAAACAAATATCATACCATGCATCCATATTTTATCATCAACATCATATAAAAGTCCGTCTATCAAAACATATGTACAAGATTCATTGAAATCAAATTATCACAATAATACCAACTACCACACATTTAACGAAGATAAACTCAATCAACACCTTATAAATATTTTATTCCAACATTTTAATCTCACGGTTTCCATATTTGCATATTATTTAATTAATTTATCACTTAATGGCTACTGTCTGTACGTAGCGACACTCAGATGAATCGTTGGGAAATACGGTTTTTCAACGTTCATTCCCGTTCACTCACAATATATTCTACTCATGAATTCAAATGCTCTCTGACCCTTTATCTTACTTGTGCTTCAATCGATCTAACTTGAAAGTTTATTTAAACGTCAAAATAAAATTGAGAAGACATCCTAACAACCTAAATTTCGAAGTTTGGCGAAGGAAACTTATCCTAAATAAAATATGAGAAAGTATGTTTAATTGACTAACTAAATATAAGAAACAACATACTGAAATTTGGACGAATACGAAGAAAGTTTTTTGGAACAGTTATCAGTTGATGGTGTCGATTTTCCTTCTTTTCTCTCAAGTCAAATCTGTCATGCGGCTATCCATGTTTCCAACCCCTCTCTCTCTTTCTCATACTTTATTTCTTTTCCTTTTCAATTTATTTTATTTATTTATTATTGTTTAATTAGATTTTACTCTTCCATATGGACTTAATTGATGAAACCCATTTTATTACTTTCTTAATTTTTTATTTTTAAATAAAACCAACAATTTTCAAAATTAATTTTTTAAACCTAGTTTTTTATTTAAATTAAAGTAATTACAACAATTAATTTTAAAACAAATATATATTACTAATAACTGAAACTCTCATATTCAAAATAATCACTATAATTATTACTATAATATTTTTCAAATAAATAATTATGTAAAAATTACTACCATCTTTATATAATAGTCAATATGATAAAATAAATAAATATAATATCGACAATTTATATTAATTGCTAAATCACTATAAATACATATAAAGTCATCGTACCATATTAACTATAGTAAAATAAAAAAAAAAACACAATCCCAAGATAATTATTTATAAAATAAATAATTATAATAAGATATATTTAAAATAATTAAATATAGTTAAGTGCATAATTAATATTAGTCAATCACACAAGAAAATATGACATTAATTACCAACTTGCATATACATATAAAATCGCTTAAATCTTATTCTCTGAATATTTACACTAAAATAATATTATTGTTTTGAAAATATATAAAATAATAAAATATAATATTTGTTATTTATATAACTCATTTAGTCAAAATATGTACAAGATTAACACATCATAGGGAAACACACATACAAAGAAAATTAATCTTAAAACTAATCAAAATATATTATAAAATAATTTAATACCAAATTAATTATATAAAATATTGTTTAATTAATAAAATAGTTTATTATAAAATTTGGGGTGTTACAAGAATGGTACCAAATTGTGAAGCATAATCTAAGCTCATGTATAATATTGCACTTTTATGTGATTGTTTTGTTGTGATAAATGTGTTTTAAAAGTAATAATAATTTCTCTTGGATGATGTGACGATATATTGATTTTACTTAGTGATGTCGACATTATAATATGATATTATTTTTCTTGTGTATTTTGATATATCATGATGTGTTATGATATGGTCTATTATGATTGTTGACATGTTCTACTTACTTATATTACACTATCAACATGATTTCATATCTCACCTCCTTCGTTGTTTGTGTTTGACAGGTTTGACCATTCGTTTGCGAAATCGTCGTTGTTACAGGTTAATGAGTTTTGAAGTTCAAGTTTGGGAGGAACCCGCTCTGATAGGTGATACTGGGAATAAGGGTTGTAATTTGTATTTTTACTTATTTAATTTGAAACAACTTTTTTTATGAAAAGCTTATAAGTACTAGTAACTTTTTAGAATTAAATTAAGTAATTATACTTAAATCAAGCTTATCGAGATTGCACTATTTTATAGGAGGAAAGAAGTCTAAAGTGTTTCGATTGTATTTGAGAAATGTGATATTCTAAATATCCCACATAAGTTTCTTTTTCCTTTTGAAATTTTTTTATTTATTCGCTGCAAATTTCATAGAAATATGATATAAATTATTATATATATTATTTTAGAGTTTAGGGTGTCAAATTGATTATTTGAAAAATTGCAAAACTAGATCGTCTTCATTTCATGCCACATGAAAAATGGTACACTACAAAAAAATTGACTTATCGTGACACACAAAGTTTAAGATAAATTATTTGCATCCTTAGATAAGATTTTCTTAAAAAGAGTAAAAGTAAAAGGACAGAGTTATGATATTCGATTCAACAATACAATGAAGTACGATAGACTTTTTTCATAAATAAATTACTAAGCCTATAATTTTCAATCGGTAAAACTAACTATACATGAAGAGAGTGGATATAATGAATTACTATGCCACTAGAGGTTTGAAAATGAGTTTATAGAAGTGTTGTTAAGGTCAAAATCAATGATGTCTGATTTTTTTTGCTAAAGAAGATAGATTAAAAAGGTAAAAAAAATTATTTTTTAAAAATAAAGGGATCAAAAATCTGCGGAATTATGAAATTTAAGTGCTACGAGTCAATTTTAATATTATTTTTATTATTTGTTATAAAGTAACTTTATAAGTTTAATAGAGTGGATGACTTAATTATATCACATAATCGCATATTAAAATAAAATAAAAATCATATCCATGTTGACAAAGCGTATTAGACAATAAGTTTGGCTAATTTTGAAACCTGTTTGACTTGGAGAGTGTATATGGATGAATTGATAAAAGTCGTTTTGTTGTTCTTGCATGAATATAAGTTTTGAAACCCGTTCATTGTTTCACGGAGCTTCTATCTGTTCATTCGTAATACTCCTTGGACTCAGTTTCTAACGGCTTCTTTCACGATCTTAAACTCAATTGATTTGGTATTTTATTTTAATGAAAATCGACCATTCAACCTTATAAATTAATATGTGTCAAATTTTGACTCATTAAAAACAATACAAGGAATTATTGAAAAAGGTCAGAAAATGTTAAATGTAACTCAAATTGATTTGTAATTAGTTAGTTAGAATATGGTTAGAAGTTAGTTAGAATATAGTTAGAATTAGAGTATGGTTGAAGTTGGTTAAATTTGTTGTAACCAATCAGCAAAAGCTGCCTCTATAAAAGCCTTACAGGCCAAGATCAATCTAATGCAAACTGGATCATTCTCCAGACTGATAAGATCAATCTCCAGACAACGAAATCAATCTTCATTTTTCTGAATTTCAGTTTTTCCTTCTCTTTTCTTCTCAATTCAATTCCTCTCAAATATTACAACATGTTCCAACAATTGGCATCAAAGAGCTTGGGTTCTAAACCTTGGGAAACGAGTGCAGTGTGAGGGGAATCAAAATTGGGAAAACACAGTGTGAGTGAAAGAAGACATGAATGAGGAGGATTTCCATCGAATAGTGCAATTATGGATGGGAAAGAACTGGGAGAGGTGGTCTGCATCAATGAGATCGTTGCTGGGATCTCAAGAAGTGTTTAAGATTGTTCAAGATGGTTATGAACAACTTGCAGCGAATCCTACAGAAAGACAACAAAAACTTTCAAAGATTGCAAGAAAAGAGATTGCAAGACATTGTTTTACATCCAACAGAGTGTGGATTCAAACACTTTGAGAGGATCTCGAAGGCAGCTACATCAAAGGAGGCATGGGAGATCTTGGTCAAGTACTATACAGGTGGGGAAAAGGCCAAGAAAAATGAAGCTCCAAATGCTAAGAAGACAAATAGAATTATTGCAGATGAAGAAGATGAAGCTATGGCAGATTATTCAATCGTGTATAGGTTGTCTTTAATCAGATGAGGACAAATGGTGAATCATGAAGAATAATCTGTTAAGCCTTGGACAACTGCTTGAAAAGGGGTATTCTATGAAGATGGAGCAGTAAAATGAGATGTTTGATGATTCAAGAAGATTGATCTTGAAGGCACCACTATCTAAAAATAGAACCTTCAAAGATTGATATCCAGATCAATGAGAGCAAATGTCTAGCTTCTGAATTTTATGAATGAAGATTGGTGTGGCATAAGAGGTTTGGACATTTAATTTCAGAAGCCTTCAATTGTTGCATAAAAAGAAAATGGTGCAAGGAATTCCCAAAAATTAAATGCCAAAGGAGAATGTGTGAAGAATGTTGTCAGGCCATGCAATACAGAATCTCATTCAAAAGCTGAAGTACCAACTCGATCTTTTAAGAATGATGGAGATATCTACTCTGATGTTTGTGGTCCTTTCTGAAGAAGTATTAATAGGAGGTAATCATTACTTTGTATCGTTCATTGATGATTTTACAAGGAAAATTTGTGTATATTTAATCAAGAGAAAGACATGAAGTGCTTGAAATACTTAAAAAATTCAAGATAATGGTTGAAAAACAAGAGGCTTTAGTATGAAATCATCATAACAGTGAGGAGGAGAATATAATTCTCATGAATTCCATGGTTTTTGTGAAAAATAAGGGATATTGCCATGAAGTAACTGCACCATATACACTTTCCCAACATAATGGCACAGCTGAAAGGAGAAATAGAACTATAGTGAACATGGCTAGGACTATGTTAAAGGGAAGAAAGTGCCTCATAAATCTAGGGGGGAAGCAGTGTCAACTACATTGTATTTTGAATAGGTGTCCAACCAAGAGATTGGGGCACAAGGATACCTGAAGAAGCTTGGACTGGAGAAAGCCAACTGTGAATCACCTAAGGGTGTTTGGGTTCTCTAAGCTTTAGGCATGTGCCAGTTCAAAACAGAAAAAAAAAACAAAAACTGATGATAGAGCAGAACAGATGGTGCTGATGGGATATGATGCCATTGGAGCTTACAGGTTGTATGATCCAGACAAGAACAAGTTGGTAATCAATAGGGAACATACTAATGGATGAATCAAAAGGATGTGACTGGAAAATGATTGAAGGCCAGCTCAAGCAGCCCAGACATACAGTTAGTTCCATCAGTACAGAAACAGTGGGGGCTTGATGAAGGCCAGCCTTAGGAACAAACAAGTCAACAAGTTTTTGAGCCTATGAGAAAGTCTGAAAGAGCTAGGCAGCCTTCAGTCAGATTGCAACCATATGAAGTGACATCTGGATCAGCAAATCAATGCAGATGGAGAATTAACACATTTTGCTTTGTTGGCTGAATCAGAACCAGTAAGTGGTGAAGAAGCCTTGAGTGATCCTAGATGGAGAGCAAAAATGGATGAGGAGCTCAAAGCCATAGAGAAGAACGAGACATGGGAGCTGATGAATCTGCCAATGAACAAGAGACCCAATTGATGTGAAATGGGTTTATAAATTTGAAATTGAAACTTGATGGGCAGATTGCTACCTATTGAGTCGCAGCTCAATGGTAGTGGGATTGAACGAACAACGGGTACTTACCCCTAGATACCAAGTCGATTCCCACAGAAGGAAAAAAAACTCGTTATAATCCTAACTCGAGGGAATGAGGTGAGAAGATCGTGAATATTGCAGTTGAAAAATAAAAAACCTTTTCAAAAAAATAATAATATTTTATGAGTTATTTAGGATATCACATTTCTCAAAATACAATTGGAACGCTTTAAACTTTTGTCCAACAATAAAACGGTGCAAAACTCAATAAACTTAATTTAAAACTATAATTTATGCATGAACTAAGGATCTAGTTCTTGACAATTTGGTACCATTCTAACTTTGAAGTACTTGGTTAGGAGGCTGAAATACTATGCACCACGCAAATTGACGAACAATTCAATTAGCTCTGTCCTAATAGATTCCTCAACTCAACCCGAGACACATATACGCGACACATGAGGGCAAACATGTGTTGCACGATAGCTCTCGACATTTTGGAGGGCTACCTCCAAGTCACTTAGGAATTCCCCACAAGAATACCCCAAGGTCTAACAACCTTGCCTTAAAGACTCAACATCAAACCGCCACGATCGGCTCATCCATTTGTACTTCACAATCACTAGGCTTTTCAAGCTCTACCCATATGATGAAAAGATCATCTCTAAATCAAGTAGTACCCCTAACATCTAGTTTATTTCATCGTTGGCCTAGGATACTCCTTTAAGAGCAATCATCTTAAAGTACAAAGTTGGAATCACCACTATTCATCAACTATGGGATTACTTCAATATGTCATCACAAATTTATTACAATTGTAAAAATACATGTTTTGATGAGCTCAAAGACCAATGAAGATATCAAGTTGGCAAGATCAAAAAGAAGTCAAACATCAAAGACAACTATGGGTCAAATATGCTAGAAGTTTTATAATGTAAAGGTACATGATGCAATCTAATATTCGTATATGTTCAAATGCACATGAGAAACCTTTTATTTTAGCATATGCATCAAAAGGATTTTTTCAAAGTAAAATATATAATAATGTTTGAAATAATATTTTTGGCAAAAATACAATGTGTACTTCGAATCAACATGTTGTATTCGAATTACAGACAAAGCCAGTAGCTAAAACTGAACATCTTCACATCTGTATTCGTAGATACAAGAATGTGTATTTCAATACCAAGCTCAAATTCTAAATAAAATTATGTTAAAGGAGCGTGTATCGACTACACACAAGCTGTAGTCGAATACACCTGAGAAATATGCCAATTTTTCAATTCTGAAATGGTTCCAGATCATTGCATTTCTTCATCAAACCCTCTTGGATCATGGCACGATCTGAAGAGATGTTTAGGAGTAAAAAATACACCATAACTTCAGATTAAACATAACCAATCCTACAAATTTATAAATCTGTCACGATCCTAAAATGTTTGATTATCAAGAGTTTCATTTTATATATTCAAGTAAGATTTTATATTTTCATATCATTGAGAAAATTTCTCTAATGTACTTGAAATTATATTGGGTTGTTATCATTGTACATCACCTATTATATCATCATTGATCTAAGTCAAAAATCAATATTGCTTAACCATCAAGTGTTGTAAATTGAAGAAAGTGGTGTACTTTCTTCAAGTGTTGTAATTTGAGGAAAGTGGTGTTTCTTCCTACAAGTTTTGTAACTAGATAGTGGTGTGCTATCTTAGGGTGATTGTTAGGAATTTGTAACAAAGGTCCTAGGGTGGGACTTGTATTATTCTAACAATAGTGGAACAATCTCTTGTGGTGATGCAAGAGGACTGGATATACCTTGGTTATAAGGGAACCAGGGATAATATCTTTTTGTGTTCTTTATTTTTTTTTCTGCCATTTATCTTTTCCATACACTATCTTAAATCAGAAAATTCAAGCACTAAATCTCTAAAACAAGAAAATTTTCTAAAACACCTAATTCACCCCCACTCTTAGGCGCACTTTTGACCTTACACAATCATACATTTAAGCATCATCACATAAACTTATATCATGCATGCATCCCTCTTTTACTATCACACACATAAACTCGTATATCAAATATTATAC
Source organism: Cicer reticulatum (assembly GCA_002896235.1). NCBI lineage: Eukaryota > Viridiplantae > Streptophyta > Magnoliopsida > Fabales > Fabaceae > Cicer > Cicer reticulatum. Next base: position 8,601 of record PGWS01021846.1, read on the forward strand.
ACAAAATTCATTTCAAAACCCATTATCACAATAATATAACAATACAACACATTGAAAATGAAATTAAATCAATCAACACCTTATAAAATATTTATATTCCATATTTAACCTCACCAAATTTCCATATTCGCACATTAATTAATTTATCGCCGCAAATGACTATTTGTATATAGCAAATTCCAGATGAATAATTAGGAAATATGGATTTCCATCCGACTCACAATGTAATATACTTATGAATTCAAACGTTCTCTCACCCATACCTTATTTTGACACCTTAACACGTTAATCTGAATCCACAAGAAAAATCGTCTGCCGTTAGAGCAATCCTATGTAGCCATTAGGCTCTTCTTCTTTATATTGTAGTCTTTTCTTTGAGAAGTTTACCTTTTCAAGCTTAGTATCACATGATCTCTGAACACTTCTAGTCAAATTTTGTGGTCAAGTCTTCTCGACCTTCTAGCTTAGTAAACCAAGATGTTGACTGCAACATCATAATATCATGCCAGTTACAATAGTGTTTAAGATGGTTTTCTGACATAGTCTTGCACCTTAGTGTTTACAAACAATGCTTTGAGAAAAGTATCTTAGGTTTCTCAGCAACTTAGAGCTAATACAAGTGTTTTCACGAGTTTTTATATGCGACGACATAAAATTTTCTCTTGTGTTTTTGTTTTTCTTGCTGTCAATTTTAGCGACGTCACACAATCCTACTATAAAGAAGATTTTAGTCATAGGGTTTCTGGCCGTTGTGATTGCATGAAATCGGCATGTGCAATAACACCTTGTATAAATCTTTAGAGATCTTGAAGCAGCTTAAAAACCTATACAAATCCATCTTCGTAATGGTTCAATGTATTCTGATAAAAAATGACATGAAGACAATGGATGTTCTGCAATATTGACTTTATCAGATCAATATTTGTATACCAACGTTATCATATGTCAGATCTTCAGATGTGAGTTCTGTATTAACTGATATGATATTATCGATTCAACAAAGGCACATGATAACACGTTTGGGAGTTAGTTCACACCTTAATAGATTTTTTTAGAGCATTCTTGATTTCCTGTTATCTTATATTTTCATCAGAGAATGCCACCATAAGACCTTTAAGTATAGACAAGGATGACATTTAAATAAATTTATTACAGCATAAATTGTTTCCCACCAAAATACATTTGTGTTATCATCAAAACATAATAGGCAACTGTTCTTCAACGATTTGGTTCTTATAGAAACCCTCCCCTCTTCTGGTATTTATATTTTCTTTATAAAATAAGACTAATTATTAATGATCAATTAAATACATTTATTAATTAATAATATAAAAATATTTATTTTTAAGATATCATAAAAGTGATGTGTGGGTGTGTATTTATAGGCTCAATGTGTCATGGTAGTTTGTCAACTCTTTTTAGGACCAAAACCGATTGTCTTTGATTTTATGGGGACTAAATAAAAAAAAAATGTACAGGGACTTATAAAATAAAAAAAACATGATACCATTCGCATGAACCAATACATATTTAAATCTCTAAATTTATGTATGTCAATAGATGTTTTAAAAATAAGTCTATATATTTGTCTTGTCTCTTTTTAAAAAAATTATCCGTGACAAATATTTTGTGTTGTTTTAATATTTAAAAATGATAAATATTTATCACATGTTTTATTATGCAATCAGTGGTGAATGTTTATTATGTGATTTTTCATATTTATATGTGACAATTATTTATCTCATGAAATTTTAAATTGGTGAATTATAAATATTTATTTTTATATTTTTTAATATTTATCGATCATAAAGATTTAATTCTGTATTTTTTTATGTATCAATTATTTGTATTTTATCATATGGTGTAGATATTTTATCAATTGAAGAAAATAGTTTTGTTGCACATTGCATGATTGAAGAGGTTTTTTAACTTGAGTAAAGTTAAAAAACAATAACGTATGTTTTGACTAAAAAACTATGGGGTGTACGTGCGATCCGCCAACCCACATCACTCAGTACAGTCGCTTTTGGTTTAATCGATCAACCCGTTAAAATCCTTTATATTTAATTCAGGAATTGGATTCAATTAACTTGAATCCATCAATACGATCGATATATATATTATATAATATTATATATATATATATATATATATATAATATGATAATATGCATATATTGTCTCTTTTCTGTTATATGAAATAATGTGACCAAATAATATGATCATTTAGATTATTATGTGTAGTTCTCATTAGATTGATACGTGTACATGGACTAAATTTATTTTAACAATTTTTTTTTAATTATTAAATTCCATCTTTTTTATTAGACTCAATTTTTAAGATTCAAATTAGAGCCTCCACCTAAAGATGTCTATTATTAAAAATCTGAGGGAATAATTTTTTAAAAAAATTACAAAAACACTACTATAATTTTAATAATTAGAGCCTCAAATTTATTTTTATTATTAAAAATGTCAACCAAATTTGATTTATTACTTTCTTCAATATCTTTTTGTAAATTTATAACTTAATTCTTATAACAATATTATACTTTTTATTTATCTATAAAAATTTTAGAAATTTAATCCACCCCAAATGTTTTAGTTCAAGATCACACTTAGTAAACTAAAATGGTTGTGGATTGTATGTAATGATTAAGGTAATGTATTTGCATATTGTTGAATTTACTGTTGGATTTTAACTATGTATTTGAAGCTTGTTGAATTTAATTATGTATTGAAGATTGTAGGTTATTTATTTTTTTTTTTTTTTGTGAGATGTCGTGGCTTTTTAAATAATTGAATGATGTGATTAAAGTTGTTATAGTTTTAGAGACATTCAAATATTAATATATTTGTATTTCACTATTATATTAAATTTTTATTGTGTTATTCACGTTTCTCCCGTAAAATAAAAAACATGTTATTATTTATGTATAAATTTATGTATAACCGTCAACCAACCCAACTCGTTCTTGATCGGATTTGATTCGATTCAGATTAAATGAAAAATAAAAATTAGAACTCAACTTAACCCAAAAGATAATCAATGAATTCGACAATTCAATTCGGTAAAGCAACAACTCAAATCTCTCTGGGTTTCATTTCTTGCTATTTTAGCTTATGGAATAAATTGTGAATTATAAGTATGTTATGTTTGTCATGATTCATGAATATATTATGCATTGAGTCAAAAAAAAATTGTTTACGCTTATATTGTATGAATTAATTCTTGTATTTAAATTTTAATAAAGAGTAGCTAACACTACTAGAAATCTGCGTTTTTTCTGCGGGATTTAAGCAAACATTTCACATAAACATACATTACCTGCGGATTTTCTGGGCGAACCATATCTCCACTTAAAACCTTCGTAGATAATTGTTACCTGAGATTTCATTATCCGTAGGTAAAAATACCTGTGACTAAATGTGACAACCCTAAACCCCAATAATTTTAATTTTTTTTTAGGATAAAGGTATCACATAATCATAAGCATGTCACATAAATCCAAATTTCCATCAAACATAATGGGATTCGATCATAGTATCAAAACAACGAATTTCTTTTTGAAGTACACATACTCATGTTTTAAATTCAGTGCAAATATAGGTCCAACCCGATGTCACTATAGAGCGGGAATTCCCAATAATAAAATACTCAAAATAACATCAACACAATATAATATAATGAAGGTCTCAAGGCATGGTGGCTTCTCCGCCTCTCCCGATGTATTAGTTCATCACCTGCAACTTACAACATCGTCTGCGTCCGTCGCAAACGCCGAAACACAAATCAACGAGGGGTGAGTATCGAAATTATGTAACAGTATAAAAACACGAGGAGAACAACGCAAACAATCAAATTATCAACAATCTCAAACAGTCAAGTGTATAATATCACGACTTAATCAAATTCATTCATAATAAGACAATTCAAAATAATGAAATGCTATGCATGTCCTATATCTATACTTCATCATTTGTACCATCTACTCTGAAGTACTTGGTTAGGAGGCCTGATACTATGCCACTACAAGAGTGGACGGACAATTCATGAATGGCCAAAGTCCTCATAGATCCCTCAACTCAACCCGAGACACATATACGCGACAGTCGGGTACTCTTGTGTTTGACACGGTAGTTCCTGCCTTAGGGAATAACCCACTAATCCACTTAGGAATTCCCCACTAGGTGTACCCCAAGGTCTATCAGTCTTACCTTACAAGTTTGACTGTAGCCCTCCACGATCAGGCTCATTCAGTTGTACTTCCCGAATCACTAGGTTTTGTCAGACCCTCCCTATATGATGACAAAACAATCCTAACTCCAAATCTACAACACTTATCTCATACTTACTCGATCATCACTACTCACTAAGTTTCAGTTTGACTTCACGATATTCGTCAATTATATATCTTTATCAGTCAATCATAATAAAATCACATATTTTGGTTTACACACTACTCACAATACACAATCCATTTCATCAATCACATAATAAAGGAATTCAATCGGTGATACATTCTAGTAATATCATAAATCCAATCAAGTAACAAAACGTTCAAGTTCATATCATTCATACATTAACAATCAACATAAGATTTTCATAAAATCAGGCAACAGGCAATCTTAATATAAACAAATTCACGACAGTTCTACAAGTTGCTAAATTATATTTTAGTCCTCACTATTACCTATTCACATCTTATTATTAACTATTATCACTCAATAGGGCTCAACTGTACGTAGTAAGCCCCGAATGACATTGGGAATTTCACATTCCCGTTCATCTCACGTTATTTTATACTCATTAGGATCGAACCTCATCCCACCCCTTACCTCGGCTGAAGTTCCGTCCAATGAGTCTGATATGCTAACGAGTCGTTTCTTTATCGGTCGTCGTCTCTAATGTCCGCGAGGGAATCATAACCACACAACCACAAAATACAAATGAATTACTTACTATATAATGAATAAATAATTAATAAAATAATTAATAATAATAACGAATTAAATAAAGAATGAATAAATAATAAATAAATAAATAAATAAGTAAATGAATAAATAAAATAAATAATAAATAAACGA
>PGWS01021847.1:0-11177 GCA_002896235.1 Cicer reticulatum
TAGTTTATTATAAAATTTGGGGTGTTACAAGAATGGTACCAAATTGTGAAGCATAATCTAAGCTCATGTATAATATTGCACTTTTATGTGATTGTTTTGTTGTGATAAATGTGTTTTAAAAGTAATAATAATTTCTCTTGGATGATGTGACGATATATTGATTTTACTTAGTGATGTCGACATTATAATATGATATTATTTTTCTTGTGTATTTTGATATATCATGATGTGTTATGATATGGTCTATTATGATTGTTGACATGTTCTACTTACTTATATTACACTATCAACATGATTTCATATCTCACCTCCTTCGTTGTTTGTGTTTGACAGGTTTGACCATTCGTTTGCGAAATCGTCGTTGTTACAGGTTAATGAGTTTTGAAGTTCAAGTTTGGGAGGAACCCGCTCTGATAGGTGATACTGGGAATAAGGGTTGTAATTTGTATTTTACTTATTTAATTTGAAACAACTTTTTTTATGAAAAGCTTATAAGTACTAGTAACTTTTTAGAATTAAATTAAGTAATTATACTTAAATCAAGCTTATCGAGATTGCACTATTTTATAGGAGGAAAGAAGTCTAAAGTGTTTCGATTGTATTTGAGAAATGTGATATTCTAAATATCCCACATAAGTTTCTTTTTCCTTTGGAAATTTTTTTATTTATTCGCTGCAAATTTCATAGAAATATGATATAAATTATTATATATAAATTTTTTAGAGTTTAGGGTGTCAAATTGATTATTTGAAAAAATTGCAAAACTAGATCGTCTTCATTTCATGCCACATGAAAATGGTACACTACAAAAAAATTGACTTATCGTGACACACAAAGTTTAAGATAAATTATTTGCATCCTTAGATAAGATTTTCTTAAAAAGAGTAAAAGTAAAAGGACAGAGTTATGATATTCGATTCAACAATACAATGAAGTACGATAGACTTTTTTCATAAATAAATTACTAAGCCTATAATTTTCAATCGGTAAAACTAACTATACATGAAGAGAGTGGATATAATGAATTACTATGCCACTAGAGGTTTGAAAAATGAGTTTATAGAAGTGTTGTTAAGGTCAAAATCAATATATGTCTGATTTTTTTGCTAAAGAAGATAGATTAAAAGGTAAAAAAAAATTATTTTTAAAATAAAGGGATCAAAAATCTGCGGAATTATGAAATTTAAGTGCTACGAGTCAATTTTAATATTATTTTTATTATTTGTTATAAAGTAACTTTTATAAGTTTAATAGAGTGGATGACTATAATTATATCACATCGCAATATTAAAAATAAAATAAAAATCATATCCCATTTGACAAAGCGTATTAGACAATAAGTTTGCTAATTTTGAAACCTGTTTGACTTGGAGAGTGTATATGGATGAATTGATAAAAGTCGTTTTGTTGTTCTTGCATGAATATAAGTTTTGAAACCCGTTCATTGTTTCACGGAGCTTCTAACTGTTTCATTCGTAATACTCCTTGACTCAGTTTCTAATGGCTTCTTTCACGGATTTAGAACTCAATTGATTTGGTATTTTATTTTATGAAAATCGACCCAATTCAACCTATATAAAATTATATGTCCAAATTTTGACTCATTAAAAACAATACAAGGAATTATTGAAAAAGGTCGAAAATGTTAAATGTAATTCAAATTGATTTGTAATTAGTTAGTTAGAATATGGTTAGAAGTTAGTTAGAATATAGTTAGAGTTTCCATGAATGGAGAAGGATTTTCATCGAATTTGCCAATTCTGGATGGGAAGAACTGGGAGAGGTGGTCTGCATTAATGAGATCGTTGCTGGGATCTCAAGAAGTGTTTGAGATTGTTCAAGATGGTTATGAACAACTTGTCGCGAATCCTACAGAAAGACAACAAACAACTTTCAAAGATTGCAAGAAAAGAGATTGCATGGCACTTTTTTACATCCAACAGAGTGTGGATTCAAACAACTTTGAGAGGATATCGAAGGCAGCTACATGAAAGGAGGAATGGGAGATCTTGGTCAAGTACTATATAGGTGGGGAAAAGGCCAAGAAAATGAAGCTCCAAATGCTAAGAAGGCAATACGAATTATTGCAGATGGAAGAAGATGAAGTTGTGGCAGATTACTTCAATCGTGTATAGGTTGTTGTTAATCAGGTGAGGACAAATGGTGAATCATGAAGAATAATCTGTTAAGCCTTGGACAACTGCTTGAAAAGGGGTATTCTATGAAGATGGAGCAGGCTGAAATGAGATTGTTTGATGACTCAAGAAGATTGATCTTGAAGGCACCACTATCTAAAAATAGAACCTTCAAGATTGATATCCAGATCAATGAGAGCATATGTCTAGCTGCTGAATTTATGAATGAAGATTGGTTGTGGCATAAGAGGTTTGGACATTTAAATTTCAGAAGCCTTCAATTGTTGCATAACAAGAAAATGGTGCAAGGAATTCCAAAAATTAAAATGCCAAAGGAGTTGTGTGAAGAATGTTGTCAGGCCATGCAATACAGAATCTCATTCCAAGCTGAAGTACCAACTCGATCTTTAAGAATGATGGAGATAATCTACTCTGATATTTGTGGTCCTTTTGAAGAAGTATCAATAGGAGGTAATCATTACTTTGTATCGTTCATTGATGATTTTACAAGGATAATTTGTGTATATTTAATCAAGAGAAAGAATGAAGTGCTTGAAATACTTAAAAAATTCAAGATAATGGCTGAAAAACAAAGTGGCTTTAGTATGAAAATCATCAGAACAGATGGAGGAGGAGAATATAATTCTCATGAATTCCATGGTTTTTGTGAAAAGGAAGGGATATTGCATGAAGTAACTGCACCATACACTTCCCAACATAATGGCACAGCTGAAAGGAGAAACAAAACTATAATGAACATGGCTAGGAGTATGTTAAAAGTGAAGAAAGTGCCTCATAAATTCTGGGGGGAAGCAGTGTCAACTGTAGTGTATATTTTGAATAGGTGTCCAACCAAGAGATTGGGCACAAGGACACCTGAAGAGCTTGGATGAAGAAAGCCAACTGTGAATCATCTAAGGGTGTTGGTTCTCTAAGCTTCAGGCATAGTGCCAGTTTCAATAGAACAGAAAATAATATAAAACAAAAACTTGATGATAGAGCAGACAGATGGTGCTGATGGGATATGATGCCATGAGCTTACAGGTTGGTATGAATCAAAAGAACAAGTTTGGTAACAACAGGGACATACTAATGGATGAATCAAAAGGATGTGACGGAAAATGATTGAATGCCACAGCCCAAGCAGCCAACATACCAGTTAGTTCCATCAGTTACATTAGTACAGAAACAGTGGGGCTGATGAGGCCAGCTGTAGGAACAACAATCAACAAGTTTGAGCCTATGAGAAAGTCTGAAAGAGCTAGGCACCTTCAGTCAGATGCAACCATATGAATGACATCTGACTCAGCCAACAATGCAGATGGAGAATTAACACATTTTTGCTTTTGTTGGCTGAATCGAACCGTAAATGATGAAGAAGCCTTGAGTGATCCTAGATGGAGAGCAAACAATGTGGGTGAAGGAGCTCAAAGACATAGAGAAGAACGAGACATGGAGCTGATAATCTGCCAATGAACAAGAGACCAATTGATGTAAATGGGTATAATTGGAAATTGAAACTTGATGGGCAGATTGCTACCTATTGAGGGGGTCGCAGCTCAATTGGTAGTGGGATGAACGAACAACGGGTCCTTATTCCCTAGATAAACCAGTTCGATTCCCACAGAAGGAAAAAAATCGTTAATTCGCTAACTCGACGGGAAGTGAGGTGAGAAGATCGTGAATATTGCAGTTGAAAAATAAAAACCCCTTTCAAAAAAAATAATAATATTTTATGATTAATTTAGGATATCACATTCTCAAAATACAATTGGAACGCTTTAAAACTTTTTGTCCAACAATAAAACGGTGCAAACTCAATAAACTTAATTTAACTATATATTTATGCATGAACTAAAGAATCTAGTTTCTTGACAATTTAGTACCATTCAGCACTTTGAAGTACTTGGTTAGGAGGCTGAATACTATGGCACCCACGCAAATTGACGAACAATTCAAATTAGCTCTGTCCTAATAGATTTCCTCAACTCAACCCGAGACACATATACGCGACAACATGAGGCCAAACATGTGGTTGCACGATAGCTCTCGACATTTGGAGGGCTACCTCCAAGTCACTTAGGAATTCCCCACAAGAATACCCCAAGGTCTAACAACCTTGGCCGCCCTTAAGACTCAACATCAAACCGCCACGATCAGGCTCATCCATTTGTACTTTCACAATCACTAGGCTTTTCAAGCCTCTACCCAATATGGATGAAAAGATCATCTCTAAATCGAGTACCCCTAACATCTAGTTTATTTCATCGTTGGCCTAGGATACTCCTTTTAAGAGCATCATCTTAAGTACAAGTTGGAATCACCACTATTTTCATCAACTATGGGGATTACTTCAATATGTGCATCACAAATTTATACAATGGTGAAATACATGTTTTTGATGAAGACAAAGACCAAGGAAAGATATCAAGTTGCAAGATCAAAAAGAAGTCAAACATCAAAGACAACTATGGTCAAATATGCTAGAAGTTTTAATAATGTAAAGTACATGATGCAATCTAATATTCGTATATTTCAAATGCACATGAGAACCTTTTATTTTAGCATATGCATCAAAAGGATTTTCAAAAAGTAAAAATATATAAATATGTTTGAAAATAATATTTTTGGCAAATACAATGTTGTATTCGAATGCAACATGTTGTATTCGAATACAGACAAGCCAGTAGCTAAAACTGAACATCTTCAAACATCTGTATTCGAATACAAGAATGTGTATTCAAATACAAGCTTCAAAATTCAAAATAAAACTTATGTTAAAAGGACGTGTATTCGCCTACACACAAGCTGTAGTCGATAATACACTGGAAATAATGCAATTTTTCAATTCTGAAGATGTTTCGGATCATTGCATTTCTTCATCAAACCTCTTGGATCAATGGCCCAGCGAATCTGAAGATATATGTTATGGAGTATAATACACCATAACTTCAGATTAAACATAACCAATCCTACAAATTTTATAAATCCACGAATCTAAAATGTTGATTTATTCAAAGTGTTCACTTTTATATTTTCAAGTACAGATTTATATTTTCATATCATTGAGAAAATTTCTCTAATGTACTTGAATTATATTGGATTGTTATCATTGTACATCACCTATTATATCATATTGACTAAAGAAAAATCAATTATTGCTAAACCATTCAAGTGTTGTAAATTGAAGAAAGTGGTGTACTTTCTTCAAGTGTTGTAAATTGAGGAAAGTGGTGTTCTTCCTACAAGTTTTGTAAACTAAGATAGTGGTGTGCTATCTTAGGGTGATTGTTAGGAATTTGTACAAAGGTCCTAGGGTGGGACTTGTACATTATTCTAACAATAGTGGACAATCTCTTTGTGGTGTGCAAGAGGACTGGATATACCCTTGGTTATAAGGGGAACCAGGATAATATCTTTTGTTCTTTATTTTTCTGCCATTTATCTTTTCCATACACTATCTTAAATCAGAAAAATCAAGCACTAATCTCTAAAAACAAGAATAATTTCTAAACACCCTAATTCACCCCCCACTCTTAGGCGCACTTTTGTACTTACAACAATCATACATTAGCATCATCACATAAAAACTTATATCATGCAATGCATCCATCTTTTACTATATCACAACACATAAACTCGTATAATCAAATATATAGCACAAAATTCATTCAACACCCATTATCACAATAATATAAAAACAACACATTGAATGAAATTAAATCAATCAACACCTTATAAAATATTTATATTCCATATTTTAACCTCACAATTTCCATATTCGCACATTAATTAATTTATCCCGCAAATGACTATTTTGTATATAGCAAATTCCAGATGAAATATTAGGAAATATGGTTTCCCCATCCGACTCACAATGTAATATACTTATGAATTTCAACGTTCTCTCACCCCATACCTTATTTTGACACCATAACACGTTAATCTGATCACAAGAAAAAATCGTCTGCCGTTAGAGCAATCCTATGTAGCCATTAGGCTCTTCTTCTTTATATTGTAGTCTTTTCTTTGAGAGTTTACCTTTTCAAGCTTAGTATCACTGATCTCTGAACACCTTCTAGTCAAATTTATTGTGGTCAGTCTTCTCGACCTCTAGCTAGTAAAACCAAGATGTTGACTGCAACATCTAATTCATGCCAGTTACAATAGTGTTTAAGATGGTTTTCTGACATAGTCTTGCACCTTAGTGTTTACAAAAACTGCTTTTGAGAAAGTATCTTAGGTTTCTCAGCACTTAGAGCTAATACAAGTGTTTTCACGAGTTTTTTATATCGACGACATAAAAATTTTCTCTTGTGTGTTTTGTTTTTTCTTGCTTGGTCAATTTAGCGACGATCACAAATCCTACTATAAAGAAGATTTTAGTCCATTAGGTTTCTGGCCCGTTGTGATTGCATGAAATCGGCATGTGCAATAAACACTTGTATTAAATGTTAGAGATCTTGAAGCAGGCTAAAAACTATCAAAATCCATCTTCGTAATTGGTTCAATGTATCTTGATAAAAATGACATGAAGACCAAATGATGTCTGAATATTGACTTTATCAGATGATCAATTTGTATACCAAGTTATCATATGTAGAATCTTCAGAGTGAGTTTGTATTAACTGATTATGATTTTATAGATTCAACAAAGGCACATTGATAACACGTTATTGGGAGTTAGTTACACCTTAATAGATTTTTTAGAGCATTCTTGATTTCCTTGTTTATCTTATATTTTTCATCAGAGAATGCCACCTAAAGACCTTTAAGTATATGACAAGGATTTGTACATTTAATAAATTTATTACAGCAATAAATTGTTCCGCACAAAAAATTTGGTGTTATCATCAAAACATTATAGGCAACTGTTCTTCAAACCGAATTGGTTCTATAGAAACCCCTCCGCCTCTTCTGGTATTTTTATATTTTCTTTATAATATAAGACTAATTATTAAATGATCAATTAATACATTTATTAATTAAATAATATAAATTTTAATTTTTAAGAGATATCATAAAAGATGATGTGTTGGTGTGTAGTTTTAGGCTCAATGTGTCATGGTAGTTGGTCAACCATCTTTTTTTAGGACAAAAACGATTGTCTTTGATTTTATGGGGATAAATAAAAAAAAAATTACAGGGACTAAAATAAAAAAAAAACATGATACATTCGCATGAACCAAATACATATTTAGATCTAAAATTTAGTATGTCAATAGATGGTTTAAAAGATAAGTCTATATATATGTCTTGTCTTGGGTTTTTAAAAAATTTAATCCGTGCAAATATTTTGTGTTGTTTTAATATTGTATAAATGATAAATATTTATCACATGTTTATTATGCAACAGGGTGAATGGTTAATTATGTGATTTTTCATATTTATATGTGACAGGATATTATCTCATAATTTTAAATTGGTGAATTATAAATATTTATTTTTATAGTTTTTAATATATTATCGATCATAAAGATTTATTCTGTATTTTTTTATGTATCGAATTATTTGTATTTATCATATGGTTGTAGATATTTATCAAATTGAAGAAATAGTTTGTTGCACATTGCATGATTGAAGAGGTTTTTAAACTGAGTAAAGTAAAAAACAATAACGTATGGGTTTGACTAAAACTATGGGTTGTGACGTGCGATCCGCCAACTGCATCATCAGTACAGTCCCGCTTTTGTTTAATTCCGTTATCAACCGCGTTAAAATCTTTTATATATTAATTCAGGAATTGGATTCAATAATTTGACCATCAACTCGAATACGATAGCGATATATATAGTATATATATATGTGTTCATCTTTTTCTTGTTATATGAATTTAATGTGACCAAATATAATGCATCATTTAGATTATTATGTGTAGATTCTCAATTAGATTGATACGTGTACAGTGACTAAAATTTATTTTACCAATTTTTTTTTTATTATTAAAATTCCAATTTTTTATTAGACTCAATTTTAAGATCAAATTAGAGCCTCCACCTAGATGTCTATTATAAAAAATCTGAGGGAATAATTTTTAAAAAAAAATGACAAAACAAACTACTATAATTTTTAAATAATTAGAGCCTCAATTATTTTTAATTTTAAAAATGTCAACCAAAATTTGATTTATTACTTTCTTCAATATCTTTTTTTAAATTATAAGGCTTAAAATTCTTATATACAATATTATACTTTTTATTTATCTATTAAAATTTTAGAAATTAATCGAACCCGCCAATGTTTAGTTCAAGATCCACCACTTAGTAAACTAAAATGGTTGATGGATTTGTATGAATGATAAGTAATGTATTTGCATATTGTTGAATTTACGTTGGATTTAATATGTATTGAAGCTGTTGAATTAATTATGTATTTGAAGATTGCTAGGTTTATTTATCTTTTTTTTTTTTTTGTGAGATGTCGTGGCTTTTTAAATAATTGAATGATGTGATAAAGTTTTATAGGTTTTAGAGACATCAAATATTAAATATATTTTGATTCAATTATATTTAAATTATTTTATTGTTGTTATTACTTTCTTCCCGTAAAATAAAAAACATGTATTATTTATGTATAATTATGTATAACCCGTCAACCACCCAACTCGTTCTTTGAATCGGGATGAATTCGATTCAGATTAAATGAAAAAAATAAAATTTAGAACTCAACTTAACCCAAAGATAATCAATTGAATTCGACCCCAATTCAATTCGGTAAAGCAACTAACAACTTCAATCTCTTCTGGGTTTCATTTCTTGTATTTTAGCTTATGGATAAATTGTGAATTATAAGTATGTTATGTTGTTTGTCATGATTCATGAATATATTATGCATTGAGTCAAAAAAAAAGTTTACGCTATATGGTATGAATTAATTCTTGTATTTAAATTTTAATAAGGGGAGAGTAGCGAAACACTACTAGAAATCTGAGTTTTTTCTGCGGATTAGAGCAAACATTCCCACATAAACATACATACCTGCGGATTTCTGGCGACCATATCTCCACTTAAAACCTTCGTAATAATTGTACCTGAGAATTTCATTAAACCGTAGGTAAAATACCTGTGACTAAGTGACACCTAACCCCAAATAATTTTTTTTTTTTGATAAAGAGTATCACATAATCCATAACATGTCACATATAAATCCAAAATATTCCAATCAAACATAAGGATTTCGAAAATCATAGTATCAAACAACAGAATTCTTTTGGAAGTACACATACTCATGTTTTAAAATTCAGTGCAAATATAGTCCCACGCCGATGTCACTATCAGAGAGCGGGAATTCCCCAAATAAAATACTCAAATAACATCAACACAATGCATAATAATGAAGGTCTCCAAGGCATGGTGGTTTCCGCCTCTCCTGATGGTATTAGTCATCACCTGCAACTTACAACTCGTCTGCGTCCGTCGCAAACGCCAAACACAAACAACGAGGGGTGAGTATCGAAATTATGTAACAGTATAAAATACACGAGGAGAACACGCAAACAATCAAATTATCACAATCTCAAAACAGTCAAGTGTATAATATCAACGACTTATCAAATTCATTCATAATAAGACAATCAAAATAATGAAATGCTATGCATGTCCTATACTCTATACTTCATCATTTTGTACCATTCTACTCTGAAGTACTTGGTTAGGAGGCCTGATACTATGCCACTACAAGAGTGGACGGACAATTCATGAATGGCCAAGTCCTCATAGATCCCCTCAACTCAACCCGAGACACATATACGCGACAGTCGGGGTACTCTTGTGTTGCACGGTAGTTCCCGACCTTAGGGAATAACCCACTAATCCACTTAGGAATTCCCCACTAGGTGTACCCCCAAGGTCTATCAGTCTTACCTTACAGTTCGACTGTAGCCCTCCACGATCAGGCTCATTCAGTTGTACTTCCCCGAATCACTAGGTTTGTCAGACCCTCCCTATATGATGACAAAACAATCCTAACTCCAAATCTACAACACTTATCTCATACTTACTCGATCATCACTACTCACTAAGTTTCAGTTTGACTTCACGATATTCGTCATTATATATCTTTATCAGTCAATCATAATAAAATCACAATATTTGGTTTACACTACTCACAATACACAATCCAATTTCATCAATCACATAATAAGGAATTCAATCGGTGATACATTCTAGTAATATCATAAATTAAATCAAGTAACAAAACATTCAAGTTCATATCATTCATACATTAACAATCAACATAAGATTTCATAAAATCAGACAACATGCAATCTTAATATAAATAAATTCACGACAATTCTACAAGTTGCTAAATTATATTTTAGTCCTCACTATTACCATCCACATCTTATTAATTAATTATTATTACTCAATAGGGCTCAACTGTACGTAGTAAGCCCCGAATGAACATTTGGGAATTTCAGCATTTCCATTCATCTCACGTTATTTTATACTCATAAGATCGAACCTCATCCCACCCCTTACCTCGCCTGAAGATTTCGTCCAATGAGTCTGATCTGCTAACGAGTCGTTTCTTTATCGGTCGTCGTCTCTAATAGTCCGCGAGGGAATTATAACCACATAACCACAAAATACAAATGAATTACTTACTATACATAAATGAATAATTAATTAATAAAATACATAATAAATTAATAACGAATAAATAAAGAATGAATAAATAATAAATAAATAAATAAGTAAATGAATAAATAAAATAAATAATAAATAAACGAATAAGTAAATGAATGAATAATAAAATAAATAAATAAGTAAAATGAATAAGAAATAATTAATGGAATAAGTAAATAAATAAATAAATAAGTAAATACATTAATAAGTAAATAAATAAATGAATATATATTAATAAGTAATGAAATAAATAATTAAATAAGTAACTGAATAAATAAATAAATAATAAAATAAATAATAAATAAATAAGTAAATAAATAAATAATTAATAAAATAAATGATAAATAAATAAGTAAACGAATAAATAAATAATAAATAGATAATTAGATAATTAAATAAATAAATAAATAATAAA
>PGWS01021856.1:0-11536 GCA_002896235.1 Cicer reticulatum
TAGGGCACATTGGGTTTTATTTGCAATCAATGCGGTCTCTGAAGTTATATACTATTTAGACCCCTTGCATGACAATTACAACAATCACTCCGAAATAAAGACTGATGTTCGACCACGTAAGTAATATTCATTTATTTCTTACATTATATATATATAATATATATATAAATAATGTGTTTGTTCATGCTATAATAATCACATTTATTCATTCAATAGTGCCTTACAAGTTTTCGAGCTCAAAGAGGTGCTACAGTGTCGAAGCAAAAGTCTAATAACATCAACAATGGATGCCCATAAAGTTTGAAATATATGCCTTTAAATTTCATTTACCAAATATATGCCTTTACGTATTAATGGCACAAATATTTTATTGACTTATATGTTTTTATTTTACAGTGTCCTCGTCAAACAAAACAACATCGACTGTGGGTACTACGTATTGAGATTCATGAAGGAGATTGTTAACAAGAATAAAACTATTATCCCAGAAACGGTACGGTATTTTCATTATATGTTTTTTCATATATAATTAAATTATCTATATATTTGATACTAACATTAATATAATATGTCATTTTTTATATGCAGTACTTTGACAATTCCTAGTTCCATCATATTCTGATGAAGATCTAATGGAAATTAAAGGAAGAATGGTGTCAGTATGTGCTTGAAATGCAAATTATTTGATTTTCTGGGAAATAGCATGTTGCTGGGGCAAGGGATCTAAATATTATATGGTGTTTGTGCATATTATGTATATTCTGTTAGTTATTATATGTATATGATCATAGGACACATATATGAACATGCATATGAATATGTAGTTAATAGGTTGAAATTAGGTTATATATATGTATCTGAAAGTAGTTAGCTTAATTATGTTGTAAATTACAGAGTTACAGAGTTACATATATGTTAATTAAGTTACAGAGTTCTGTTTTTTGTCTACTACTGATTGTGTGAATGCTTATGGTATTTGAATATGTTTTGTTGTTGTGTGAACTTTTCATGGATCAAAAATTTTTGGATAAAAGATAAAAGACAGGGTTTCTAAAAAAAAGCCATAAAAAGAGCTGTATTTTAAAAAATTTAATTTACAATGTTCTAAAAAAAAAAACACATTTTACAGTGTTTTTTGAAAAAGCTGCTGTAAATTATGCACCTATAATTCATATGTTGGTGTGACACATTACAGCGCTTTTTACTAAAAAAGCGCCCGTAAATGCATACCCATAATTCATATATTTGGTGTGCCTTTACAGCGCTTATTCGAAAAAGCACTGTAAAATATGCACCCAATATATTTATTATGGTATGCATTTTTACAGCGCTTTTCAAATAAGCGATGAAAATGCCCATAATTCATATATTGCGTGTGCATTTTTACAACGCTTATCGCAAAATCGCTGTAAATATGCACCAATATATTTATTATGGGTTATGCTTTTGTACAGCGCTTTTTCAACTAAGCGCTGTAAATATGTAAAACAAGCGCGCATTACATCTACATGTTTTATAGCGCTTTTTAAAAGCGTTGTTGTATCTTTTACAGCGCGCAATTCTACAACGCTTGTTTTAAAAAAAATGCTGTAAATGGATTAAAAAAAGCGTTGTAAAAATATCATTTTTGGCGTAGTGTATATTTACTTCTTATAAGAAGGGCGTAAATATGTCAATAAATATCTCCAAAGTGAAATCCAAACTTCTCTCAAAGGAGTACACCATAACTATAATAGAAATAAGCTACTAAAAATAAGAAGGATTACACATTTCCTATAATCTAGGACAATTTATTTTATCAATATATAATTTCACTACACCTTGACGAAGAAATTTAAGAAATATGATTTTTTATGGGACAAGCTTGAGATGTTGCTTGCAATTATTTGATGTCTTGAAATGCCAACGTTGCAGCATGTTAACAGAAACTTTTGAGTATAATTTCTTTCCATACGGTTGATAAGATACCACAATGATCCTGATAATTTTCCACTGCATAAAATAAAGTGGAAACATAGTGATTTACTGTGTAACATGTATTGCACCAACTACTAAAATTTTCTTTATAAATAATTTAATTAAAGGAAGTGGTAAAATTAATAAATTATATGTTATTTTGCTTACAAGCATTTTAAGACAATCCCAATAATCGACATCATGTAGATCGACTTTACGAACATGATCCATTTAATAGAGTCTTTCTCTTCTCCAAACAAAAGATCTACTATGAGATCGATAGTATGGTCCTCATGCTTCCTACGAGCAAGTTCATAATTTAATTCTTTTTGTGCTTTTGATTATCCTCTGAACCATGCGGTGCTTTTTTCCAACTACAATATTTAGAAAGAATCATCGACTAAAATAGGGGAATATCATTTACTTTCAAACTACAGTGAAAAATGACTTAAATTTAGATATAAAATACAAAAATAGTTTGCACATTCATCCAATCATCTTTCACTAGATATTTTAATAAACTAAGATAATAAATTGAAATTATCACGTGATTTGATTGGATAATGGTGGGAAAAAAATTACGCTAGTAGTGTATAAAACTTAATCACATGAGAAAAATAGGGGGAAAAAGGATTGACCATCGCTTAATTTTATTTGTATTTAAACCTACATATAGTGCATAGACTTAATTTCATGAGAAAAATATTAAATATCATTCAATTTTTTCTAGTATATGAAATCTATATAAAGACATGTTTGCAATAAGATAAAAAAATTGAGAATAACCTCAAGCTTCAAATGAAGTAAAGAAGCATCGTCTTGTTTGACTAATCTTGTCGTATTGAAGTGTTCATAGGAAAATGCAGAGCCATCACTAATCTTGTTGACTAATCTTGCAGAGCCATCACCAAAATATTTGCCTATAGCATCATTCCATACAGCAGTAGTATCTCCATATTTCATCACATGAGATATGTAAATTGGATCAATATGTTTCTACCCTTTTTACAACCTGTACATTATTAAAAGTATTTTATAATGAATCAATATTATTTGAATACTATATTTACACACATGAATGTATTGAGAGAAGGATAAAACTGGATAAATAACTTACATTTAAATATTGACCGTATAGAGTGTGAGTCGACCTCTTACTAGTTTCACTGTTCAATATATCAAACTCAAAATATTTAATATCAAGTTATATATTAAATATTTAATATGTAAATAGACGACTCTTAAGATCTCTATCAAACAAAAAATTTGTATTGTTATAAGAGTATAATAAAATTTACTAAAAAAATACTATGTACATGTAGATGAAGAGTATTTGAGTAGTATAATATTTATACATATATTCAAACTCAGAAGCGAAGCTAGAAAAAATACTCAAAGGGAAAATGCATGACTCAATAAAAACAAAGTTCTACGTGCATAACATATGCAGAAAACAACTAAATATTTTTCTCAAAGAAATTGACATTTGAAAGTAAAAAGAATATAAAATATAAAAACATAGAAATTGAAAGAAAAAAAAACAGGTTTGTGGGAATATGAAATTTTCATCAAGTAAAAAATATTTTACTAGAATCTAAATAGGTGATTTTGTTATTTGACCTTTCTTTGTTCAAAAAAAATATATAAAGGAGTGTTTTCAATATACCATTATATACACATTAACTTTATAATATTTTCTCAAAATTAACCAATATTTGTTTGAGTATATTTAACTTTGGACTAACTGTGTGGAAATAATAAGTAGATATAATAATAATAATAATAATAATAATAATAATAATAATATTAATAATAATAATAATAAATAATAATAATAATAATAATAATAATAATAATAATAATAATAATAATAATAATAAATAATAATAATAATAATAATAATAAGAATTGTATTGGGGCTGGTAATTATAATGATTGAAAACTGGTGGTTTTTGAAATTTGAAATTCAAATTGAAAATAGAAATTGATGGAAAAGTACTAAATGATAATGACAAATTATCCCTAACATTGATTATGTATCAAATTTCGAGGAATGAATAAAAGATTTTCATAGAATATTATTTTCTTAGATTTTATATTAGCATGGGCAGATTCCGGTTCAAAAAATAGGAGAGATCAACAATTTTACTTGTTAGATAAAAATGTTTTAAAAAAAGTTAAATTAAATATTAAATGAGTCTCTAAACAATAATTTATTAGTATTCATAGAAACAAATTAAATATG
Source organism: Cicer reticulatum (assembly GCA_002896235.1). Lineage (NCBI taxonomy): Eukaryota > Viridiplantae > Streptophyta > Magnoliopsida > Fabales > Fabaceae > Cicer > Cicer reticulatum. The sequence goes on from PGWS01021856.1 coordinate 4,202, forward strand.
TGTAATTTTTATAACCACACCTTTAATATTTATTTAAGAGCGGCAAAAAATTTAAATTGTATTACTTGTAATATTGATATGAAATTTAAGAAATAAAAAAAAGTGGAGCAATGAAAAGCTAATAAATTAATAAAGCATTTTTATTATTTAATGATTGAACAATACCTGTCTTCCATCCAAGAAATACTATATGTATCTCCCAAACAAAATGTAATGCCAGCTGGTGGAGAATATGGGTGTTCCAGGACAGTACATAGCAAAACTATTCTCATTAACTTTGGAAGCTGTGGTTGCATAGATACCTATATTACCTGGAAGAAGATTTTCGAGCATGCTCCAGCATGACATGATTCATGTATATCACCTTTTTCATTAAATTAATTCGTTAATATAATTTTATACTCAATTCTTTCTTAAATTTTATTTGTATAAGATATATTGTTAGTAAAATTAATCATAAAATTATGCTCTCAACGAATTAGTATGTAATATTTTACATATATAAAGGAGTAACTGAAAATAACTATTTTTTTAATACAAAATATCTAAGGAAACTCACCATCTTTTTGTAGGCTAAAGCAGCATGTTTTTTCTTCAATGCATTTACCAAATCGGCGGCCATATATCTCCTTTATTTATTAAACCTGATCAAATAAAATATATGCATTATTACAAAATAAAATAATCTAGCACAACTTGTTTTCATATTTAGTATGATTTTTTTAAAAATAAATAAATCATATATGAAACAGTTACTAACCGAATGCGGTACAGCACCATGGCCAGCCATGTAAATGAAAATGGAATCATGTGAATTTGTATTCAGCACCTTACCAGAGCCTCCAATTGTAGCATTTTTGTTTCCACTAAGCACCGCGAAAAAATTTCTTGGGTTAACATTGTTTCCTGTGTAATCCTAAAAACAAATTTATTGTACAAATTTTAGGGTACAATCAAAAATAAAGTATTAATCGATATTATGAATTTATGACCAATAATTTTATTTAATTTATATATATTAAAAGTAAATAAATTAAGAGTAACGAAAATGACATGTTAATTTGATAGTACAAAAAATGTGTTAATTTTTTTTTTGTATACATATTATAAAGAGTCTAACGACAATTCTCACATACACTAAACACAAAAACAGAACTATTACAAGTTGAAAACCGCATTTCAGTTTATCAAATATCAACTGTTTGTTCATTTTTGAAAAGGAGAAATTGTTAATATAATCTAGATGGTTATATTTTTAAAAATAATTTTATAACATGCATATATAATACTAACATAAATAATTAGTGGATGAAAGTGTAAAATAATTTTAGTCAATGCACCTCTATTATATACTTATTAAAAAAGAATAAATTAGTATAAAGAAGTTGAGATACATAGGTACTAGGAACACCTTGATAAACATTTGGCCCATTTGGCCTATTCATTATAACGCCACGCTTTGGGTTTTTAGGGTGGTAGGCAATATCATCAAACATCATAACAATGATATTTTCATCTTTAAGACCACCACTTTTTAATACTGGTATGCATGACATACATCAGCTTGGTGCCTATAATTCTCAAAACCGTTACTACCAGCAACTAAAAAAAGCCCATTTCGTTCCTAATGGTACGCGATCTTCTACAAACTGTGACACTTGATTTTTTATAGATCTCACACCCTTTGATTTTCTCACCATTACACTCATCCACACTATCACTATTAGTGTGACCCAATAACTCATACTTCCTTTCATTTTTTTTATTAATGAACAAATTTGTAAGTTACGCTTGAAATATGTTTTACTTTAACAATAAGAGGGATATATATATATACACTAATTTGAATACCATAAATTTGTAAAGATTACTGTTACTCAATATATTTTAATTCATGAGTTTCCAATTGAATTTCAGAACCTGGTATACTATTTAATACAGTATCAGTCAAATATAGTACTAGTATTATTTTATTTTTTCCAACTTAACTCAATTAGTATTTTGACTATTTTGACTATTTTCTAATTTTTGAATACTTAAAAATCATCATTGTTATTATCTTAATAAAGTTGGGGTCAAATGGTTTTAATGGAAAAGTGAGAGATTTCATTTATTTGTATTTAGCTATCATATTTTTTGGTGTTATTATTAATTATATCGTCAGCCTAGTCAAAGCTAACTAAAATATGGTAGATGCTACATTTATTTTTAAAGTTTAATCACCCCTTTAATGTCGACATTAGCTGACGCTACATTTTTCTGATTTGTAAAATTTAATTTTTTTTTGTAACCATTTTGTATGTTTATTTTTTCCAATCCTTTGCTCCTTTTTATTCAACTATTTTTTTTTTGTGATTTCTATGATTTTTTATGTTTTCAAATGTGTTATTTAACTATTGATGATTTATATATTTTTATTTTTAGATAAGTAAAGTAAAATTATGTTTTAAACAAAATAAAAAAAAGTAAAACAAATTATAAGTACTACCAATATTTTGACTAATTATTTTTTTTATTTGTCTATGTGCGTATTATTATAGTATCTGTTTAGTTAACTAAATTAAAAGTTTTGATGCATTTATCTATTCAATTTTGACTCAAATAACTAAAATCATAATAAAAAAAACTTTATTGAAAACTTTATTTATTTACTACAGGACCGTCTAGGCGGGTTGAGGCAGAGCTTCCACTTCTGGTGAATAATCCCCTACTGACTGTCACTGAGGTAGCAAGTTGTTATGAGATTCCAGTGTCGCCGAAGCCACCTATCTTGTGGTGGACCTGACTTCTAAGGAAATTGACCCCTTTAAGGCTGATGAGGTGGAGGAAGTTACTTCGAAGAGAGATATTGCATCAGAAAAAAACTTGTGCAGTGTGTGGAGGTCACCCTTGTGACTCTTAAACAATTAAATAATCTTATCTCGTGCATTGGTACATATGGCAAATGCATCAATTGGACGTAAATAATGCATTTTGTATAGGAGACATTTAACAACATGTATACATGTCACAACCTCTAGACATTTAAGGACTTGAAGCATCATCATTATGTCTGCAAACTACATAAGGATACCATACTTAAAAGTATACTTATACTTTATATTTACTTTCACAATAGTTCTCAAGTACACAAGAGGATCAACATCATATAGGAATAAAGTTTTATCATAACATACTCCCCTCAACTAGTTTACAGGGTGTACTCAAGCACTTAGGTATGATGTATTACTCACCTCAACTGCGGACAAGGAGCCACTGAGACTTAGGCTTAAGCCGACTATAGTCGAAGTAGTCCATATATTTTTTGTTATCAGAGTTGTTATTTTGAAACTTACGTTCATGATCAAATTAATATCAAACAATGGTTCATAAAGTATACAAATCATTATTATGTAAGACAAAAACTTTAAACAATTTGATAAATTAATATAATCGAATCAATGGCGGAGGCTTGACAAAAAGTTTGAGTGACCGACCATAAATTTCTCTTCACTCTGTAATTTCTTCACTCTTCATCTATTCAATCTCACAAATTTTCGTTTGAAATAATTCCTTTTACTTTTCTTATTCTCACAAAACTTCTCTAAATCAATCAAAATTCGACATAAACCATATCAGTAATTCTTTATACAAAATTCAAACATGACAACAAAAAAAACTCCAACAAAAATCAACCACTAACATTATTCCTCAAACAAAAAAACTTCTACTCCAAAACAATCAATCTTTTACACTTCTTCATTCTCGAAAACTTATCTAAATCAACCAATTTAGGAAACATAAAACATAATTTCAGTGAAAATAAACACCTTATTTGCAACAACAAAACTCAAACACTTTATATGGACATAAAATCAAACACCTATATGCAACACAAAAACTCCAAAACTAAAATCAGCAATAACATCTAATTGAAACTCCAAATCAAAACTCCAAACTTCATATCAAAGCTCCAAACATAGCACTAACAAAACTCCAAATCAGCACTCAAAAAACTCCAAATCAGCACTAACAAAACTCCAAACATCAATTATGATGATAACCGAAAATACGAAATTGAAATTTGAATCTTTCGAGTTTTGACGATTGACAAACGGCCAAAGCGGAGCGGTCAGAGATGGCGAGAAGATGAGCGATGCCATCTGGAACTAGAGGCAAAGGCGGTCGCGACGAGCAGAGGAGCGACGCGATTTGGAGGTAGAGGCGATAAGCAGATGAGCTACAACGGCGAGAGAAAGATCGTAAGTTCGACGTTCGTGAATCTAGAAGCGGATCGCAAGTTCGACGTTCGTGAGTCACAAGTTTGGGGTGGTCGCAGCCACCCCTGTCCCTACAAAGCTCGCCCCTGAATCTAATTAATGAGTAACTAAGTTAAAATATATTACACAATCTCGTTTTTGTGCATCTTTAATCTAGCTATAGTAAGTAGTACAAGCCTTGAATCTCATATATTGAAAAATATACACATACAAAATATCACATTCATATTTTTGTATTATAAACCACAACCTTAATTGACATACTTTATAAAAGCTAAATTGCATCACAATATATTATTTATATGAAACAAGTAGGAATGATGACTTCACATGTGTTACATTCTTAAATTTCTACATAAGTTCCTATAAAACTCTGCATTTAGTATTTATTAAGCTTTAAGAGCGTACTCTAGTTAATATAGAACTTTTAATTAATAAACCGGAATAGATATCTATAAACAATTGGTAGTAGCGCTCTAAAATATTGAGATGTTGAGTCTAATAGTTTAACTCTCGTGGACTTTATTGGAATCGTAGAATTTAGAACCTAGTTGTATAAGTAGAATATATGGGTATAAATCTCGAAGGAATGTGAGTACTAGTTTATTGTATCAATTCTAAACAATAACACTATTATTTATCATACTTAGAATATAATTTACTAGAGTATAAGATATGCACGGTGAATACTATCAAGTCCAGATGTCCATTAAGGAAATTTATGCAATATGCAATATGCAATACTCTTAACAATTCAAGTTAGCCTGCAATTCCTCACTTAATCAATGTATGTGCACTACAAAAAAAAAATTTATTGTGACACTAGATTTTGTGATATTTTTTTATCTGTTACTAAAGCTACTTTTAGCTACAGTTGAGTGTCATTTTTTCTAAAAATATATGTTGTTTTATAAAAAAAAAAAAAATGAAATGCCATGAATATGCAACTACACATTTGAACCTGAGAAAACCCTAAATTAATTCCACTAACAATGATAAACCTTTTCTTTTCTTTGCATTTCTCAAACTCTTATTTCTCTCACTATCTCAACGAACCCAATCCTCCAAAATCCTAAATTTAATTATGAACGACCCTAAGTAAGTTATATTCTCTTTCTAAATCATTTGAGTAGTAAGTTCTATTCTCTCTACTATCTTCACTTCGCAATTTACAGTAGTAGTAAGTTCTATTCTCTTCTAAATCATTTGAGTTTGTGATTTCAATTTTTATTGGGTATCTTGGCTTGTTAAAGTGTCATTTTTTTTAAATTTATGTTGAGCTATAATCTTGCAAGACATGAATCCAATGGCGCATCATGGTTTGAGCTAATAATCCACTAGTTTCCCGCCATTACATACTCGTGTAATTCAATTTCATTAATATTTCTATTTCTTCTTTCTTCTTCTTTTGCTTATCCAAAGCTCGGGATATTCTCGCCCTACTCTAATAATGGCGGTTAGGGTTTCGAGTTCATCCCCCAAAGCTTGATTCCATCCCTCATTCTACATGTGCCTAAAACCTTAAATTGAACTCCAACTTCGAAGATTCAATATCTCATCTTTGCTTTTTGCTTTTAAATTTTTAGTTGCTATTATGGGCGCAACCTGTAATAGCCCGTTTTTATTTTTCAAACAAAAATCAAATTTCAGAAATAAAGGAAACAATACTTTTGGATAAAATATTTAAGTCGTAACATAACGACAAAAGTCAACAAATATTTACAAGCAGCGGAAATAGTTTTTGAAACAAAAATCCAAAGTATTTAAATAGCAAAATACATCGGGGCTATGAGATCTGTCAGACATAGCTCATACCCATGTGTATTCTCGGCAGACACCTGTGCAAAAGCACTGCCCCAAGAATTTTAACTCCCCCACGTCACATCAAAGAGTGGTACATGGACCTATCAAAACAAAAGTCAAGCTGACAATATAAGGTATTGGTACATTCTTTCAAAATAAAGTAACTACAACCGCAAAAGTAAAGACCATCTAGACCCCTATACACCATCTAATCTGATCGTGCTACAAAAACTATACAACCCAGATGATCTCCACGTGCCCTTGAGATCCTTCTGACACAACATCTGTTAGGTATGACTAACTACCTTCCCATCTCCAGAGGGGCGTACTAGCCGGTACGATGATCCTGGTTCTCATCTGGAGGACAAAGCCCAGATTTTCCAAAATAATTGTAAATGGTCACCAACCGAAATTAACAAATATCACATAGCATTTAAATTTCAAATGCACAAATAATCTCAACTTTAGCATACTCCTTGAAAGGGTTTTTCATATGCAAAATGCCATTAATCAAAGTTGAAAAATGAAGTTTTAACAAAATTGCACTTGTCGTATTTGAATACATTTGCAATTCCATAAGTCAGTAGCAAAAATCAGCACCAATGTATTCGACTACAACACCTTGTAGCCGAATACAAGTTGCGGAAACCAGTGAAAAATCATTCACAACTGTATTCGACTACCACATGGTGTAACCGAATACAAGTGTTAAGTCAGTAGCAAAACTCACTTAAATGTATTCAAATACAAGCACCCCGTATTCGAATACAACTGCGAAATAATGTAGATTTCAGTTTCGAAAAGGTTTCGCAATCAATCAACACTTACACACAGATCCAAACAATCACACTTACCAATTACAACACAATCACAAACAACAATTGGGTATATATATACAATCATCACAATATATCAAACATGACTCATGTGCCAAATACCCTAATGCATTGCATATATGCCAAAATGCATGATTCCAAAATTCCAACCAAAAACCCTCATTAAAAGGGCGTAAACCGTAATTGTACCGCCTGTCACTAGGGGTGGGAATAGGCCAGACCAGGTCAGGCTTTGAAAGGCTTGAGCCTGGCCTACGATTTATTTTTTAGGCCTAAGCCTGGCCTACGGCCTATCATAGGCTTTTTTTCCGGCCTGGCCTAGCCTTTTTAAAAGTTTGGCCTGGCCTGGAAGCCTATTTAAAATAACTTAAAAAAAATATGAAACAAACATCCTTTAAACCCTAAAAAATAATTTATTGTGTCAAATAATAGTTTTT
>PGWS01021859.1:0-20684 GCA_002896235.1 Cicer reticulatum
TCACAAAAAATGTAAATCGTAAATGTACCACCTATCACAGGTCAGTACAGTTTACCAAGGTGTCACCTATCACGGGTCAACACGATTTACTAAATAGTAACTCGTAAACGTACCACCTATCACGGGTCAGTACAGTTTACCAAGGTGTCACCTATCACGGGTCAACACGATTTACTAAATAGTAAATCGTAAACGTACCACCTATCACGGGTCAATACAGTTTACCAAGGTGTCACCTATCACGGGTCGACACAATTTACCCAAAATGAAATGCATGAGCATACACAGAGACTCCATTCACAACAATCGTTAAGCAAATGCAGATATTAAAAGATTCCCCATTTTTAATACCCATTTAACTTAATGATTTTCAAAATAAAACGTTAAGCAAACAGTCATATTAAGAGATTCCCCATTCTTAGTATACTTTTGACTTAAACGATTTTCTCGCAAAACATTCAGTAAACGAGTCATTAAGAGATTCCCCATTCTTTATACTCATTTACCGAAACGATTTTCAAAAACGATAGTTAAGTAACCGAGACATTAAGAGATTCCCCATTCTCAACGCCCAGTTAAACTCAAACATTTTCCTCAAATACACATTAAATAAAACCGAGGTATTAAAAGATTCCCCATTTTTAATACTCGTTTACTCTAATGGTTTTCAAATTCCACAGAAACAAATTCAAACATTCTTTCACATTCAAACCATAATTCACAACAACCACACCAATTACAAACATCAAGTACGAACACACCAAATACAACGAATACAAATCACGCAACATAACACCCAGATACATCAAATTTCATTTACTCAAAATCATACACAAGACTTCAAATTCATTTACCACGAACCATTCATCAATATAAACAAAACCTAACTCTAAGGTTTTACCCATAACGCATTAGTTTCGTTTTTCCCCAATCGATACATTTACCCTAACAAATTCCTTCGCACACAACCACAGATAAGTCCCTAATGCAAACTAGGAAGTTTGGAAGGAGCCCTTACCTCAATGTTAGCTTTAACGGGCATTTCCGGTACGCGAGTAATTCCGGTAAATCTCTGCTCGCAACTTCGCCTCCAAATAGGTCCCCAGCATCGTAGCATGGTGGTGAGCAACTTTCCCTTCTATCTCTCGAGAAATGAGGTTGGGACTAGAAGAAACGAGGGGTTTGTTGTTTGGATCTCAAAAACCGTTTTCTTCGTTTTCGAATCAAAGAGGAAGAAGTGGAGTTGCGAAAACCATGGATCTAACTCTCACCCCAACCTTGGGTCACTAGCTTTGAAGAAAAGGAAGCAACGAAAACGAAAAAATGGAGAAGGATGGATTTTGGTTTCACGGTGGTATGAGGAAGGAGATGGAAAATTGGAATTTCCTTTCCTTTCTTTTCTTTCCTTTGTTTTTCCTTTCTTCCTTTTCCTTCCTCCTTTATATACTATTTTCTTTTCCTTTTCCTTTCTTCTAGTTTTCCTTTCTTTTTCCCTCCAAGCAAACATATATATATATATAATAAATATAACTTAACAAATATCTCAAAACTAGATATTTGTTAAATTACCGTTTCGCCCGAAACGCATAAAAATTAACCGTAAAGTATTCACCGCAGTTAATTTCAATTTATTTATCGACGAGAAATTCTAATGGCATCGAAATATCTTTTTGATTATAAAACTCCAAAATATTATTAACTTTGGCTTAAAAAGCCTCCGAGCCAAAATCCAAAATACCCCAAAAATACATAAACGGTACTTTAAAATTATGGGTCTTACAATAACTCATCAGAATGGATTTGCAACTCCAACACCCCTTCCCACATCATCGCCAATCCCATTATCCATATCAAATACACGTAATAGAACCTACCCTCATCTACAGTGACTTTCCATCACTAATCCTTAATCCAACCATACAAAGTAATAGTGCAACAGTGAAATCGCAAGAGAAATCATAAAGAACCAAGAGGTTGAGTGATTCAAAGATTAGTATCTATGTTTCATCATACAAGAATCCTAATCTCAATTATCTTATAGATCTACTAATTAAGTGTAGTTGGTCACTAGTCAATTGATTGATTAAGGCATGCAAAGGTCGGCCATCCCAAACATGTAAATAAAATAGTTTAATTGAGATAAACAACAAAAATATAAGATAAAACTAGAATTTGAAATTAAGAGATAGTAAAAAGGTATCTTAATCACAAGATTCACCAAAACCTAGAAGAGAGCTTAGTTACTCATTGACATATTGAAAAATAAAATATATATTAACACCCTCAAAGAATATGATTTTTTTTTGCTCCAAAATTTGAGATACTTTATTCGAGCTCCAAACACTTCTAAGTTTCCAAGTTGTTTCTCCTTATTTTCTCTTTCACTAATTTTTCTGCTTCCAATTTTTTTTTTTCTGTGGCTCATCTTCCTTCTTTCGTAACATTTTCTTATCATAAAATTCAATCTTCTTGAAGTGTGCAACAAACCTACTCTTGCACTCATAAGCTGAAATATTAAACTTGATATCTTTGCACTAAAAACTTAGTTTATTTGACAAATTTGAATTATTTTATCATTTCATGATCAATTATGCAAATATAATGAATAAATAAGAAGAAGTTGAAATCAAAACTATAACATAAGATAAAATAGAGGGCAAATATCCTTTTAAAATCCTATAAAAATAGGTTTATCATACACCATCCTGAAGATCTATTGTTGAAAGGTACATAGCAAAAGAAGCTATTGAGTTTTGTTCAGACTGTATGTCGAAAGTAGAAGCCATAGGAATTCATAGATCTCATCATGAGGGAACATGTGTGGGTAATGGTATACGAGGCATACAACTTAAGAGCATGGGACGGAAGGAAGTACTTCAACCACATTTGTATATATTGAATAACACTGATGAGGTTCAACCGTACCTTTCTACTCATAAAAGCATTGTGAAGAAAAATATCCTATATTGAATGGAAAATGGTTGTTGAATGAGCATAAGAAGACTTTCTTAAAGTGGTTTAAAAAAACCATTTTAACCAACAATACATTTTCTGATGCATTAAAATGGCTAGCAAATGGGCCTTACTTTGATATCATAACTTGGACTGGCTACGATCAATTAATGTTACATTCTACCCAAAGAGTTAGGATGACAATAGTACCATACAAAATAGTGGGGTTATGGTCGTAGTTGAGTCCATGCATTTATTTATTTCAAGAGATAAAAACCCAGTTACGGCACCCATACGTTACTTTGGAACCATTGAAGAGATTTGAGATGTCGATTTCATTAAATTTAAAGTGCTTGTTTTCAAATGAATAATGAGAGAGAAGCAAAAATTGTTTCCATAGAGAGAAGCAAAACGATTTCTGAGATACTAGTGGGAAAATGGAAAATGGGAAGTAAGGGAAATGGGTTTACTGAAAAATGAGAGAAATAGGAAAAAAGGAAAAACCATTTCCAAATGAAAACTGGAGAATATTTTTGTGCATTTAATTTTTTTACAAAAGAGTATAATATTTTTGTGAGAAAATGTGACACCTTAATGTAGCTAATAGTAGTTTTAGTGATAAATAAAAAAAACATCACAATATTTGATTGTCATAGTAGATTTCTTTTTTTGTAGTGAAGTATAATAATTTTTTTTTTACTTCTATAGTACATTTAAAAATTAATATGTTTTGGTATTATCAAATTAAATCATTTATAGTTGAATAATATGTTATCTATGAATGAGTTTAACCATAATTTACATTTGTTACTATCAGATTTTTAAATTTTATCTTTTAGGACTATTTTGAAATAAATTTTTTGGTTATGTTAAAATTAAAATCATGAAAATAATGTATCTAACTACTGACGTCAAAAATTGAATAGATAAATATATCAAAACTATTAATTTAATCAATTTACTATAGTAATGCTCACGTGGACAAATTAAGAAAAATGATTGGTCAAAATATAAATAGTACAGATAAACTTTTTTTTATAGTACCTTAGAACTTGTCTTATTATTTTTATTTTTTATAAATAATAATTTTACTTTATTTATATTTATATAAATAAAAATACAGAAATAGGCACGAAATTTCACAGAAAGTTTACCTGCGAAAGTTTCTTAGGATCTAATTAAAATAAACTTTGCTGAGAAAAATTTCTGCAGATATTGCCGCGTGATGCTTTCAATTTTCTGTGGAATTATAATCACATATAAATCCGCATCAACATGAAAGTATACGTGATCTTCATGTATTACCTGCGGAATTAATTTCGCAGGAAATTCTAGATGAAAAACTATGACTTCTTATAGTGTTGTGATATACCACTAAATCAATTGCATTGATTGTGGGGAAAGGGTGACCAAAACGCAATCACTATTCTAGAGAATGAATATTTTGCTGGTACCACTACGCCAAAAATGACATTTAACAGCGCCCATTTTACAGCGCTTGCTAAACACAAGCGCTGTTGTAATTATATTTTAAAAATAACGGAACCTTTTACAGCGCTTTTGATTCAAAGCGTTGTAAAACAAGCGCTGTAGTATGTCATATAACGTTTGCGCATCACGTTATAAGGCTTTTACAGCGCTTGTCAAAAAAGCGTTGTAAAAGGAAGCGCTTTCGCGTATCAGTTACAGCGCTTTTTTCACAAGCGCTGTAAAACACATGCGCTTTCATTGAATTTAACTACCTGTTACAGCGCTTTTTTCACAAGCGCTGTAAAACACATGCGCTTTCATTGAATTTAACTACCTATTACAGCGCTTTTTTCACAAGCGCTGTAAAATACATCTTTAAAATAATTATGTACGTTGGAAACCCTCATATCCTCTACATCTTTCAAATAATTATATACGTTGGGAACCCTAATATCCTCTACGTACTGTGCGGCCATCTACGTTGTCTAAGGTAATTTTTACACATGATCTGTTATGTTTTGTTACATATATATTAAATCTACTAAAAATTGTTATATATATATATTAAATCTCTTTTACACATGATCTGTTATGTTTTGAAATTGTCAAAAATTGTCAAAAACTCATACCACATGATCTGTTCTGTTTTGAAATTGTTAGTTGATATTGGTTTCTTTTTGAAACTTGTTGATATGTTTTGAAAGCTTATTATTTTTGTTACTGCATTTATATAGGTGGTATAATATGGATAGGAAATGGATTTCAGCCAATCGATTGTCGAAAGAGTGTGAAATTGGAGTGAAGGAGTTTGTTGAGTTTGTAGTGAAGAATGCAAAAGATCCAAATAGAGTAGTTTGTCCTTGTTTAAAATGTTGTTTTGGAAAACGTGTTAGAGAAAATGAATTAGAAGGACATCTAGTATGTAATGGAATTGATCAAAGCTACACATGTTGGATAAGACATGGTGAGAAAAAAAAAGGAAACATTAATTTTGAGAATAATTCGACATATGCTTCAACTGACTTCAATACAGATACATATGAGCCGGACCGAGTTGATGAGATTGCAAAAGCAGTTGAAGAAGATCATCGAGATTGTCCTACAATGTTTGAAAGTTTGTTGAGTGATGCAGAGAAAGAATTATATAATGGTTGTACTAAATTCACAAGACTGTCAGCGATATTAAAGTTGTACAACTTAAAAGCGAGTAATGGATGGTCTGATAAAAGCTTTACAGAATTATTAACACTCATAAAAGATATGTTGCCAGATGATAATGAACTTCCCAGTCGAACCTTCGAGGCTAAACGGATTTTGTGTTCTATTGGAATGAGTTACGAAAGGATTCATGCGTGTCCTAACGATTGCATTTTATTTCGAAACGAATATGAACTACTTAAGGCGTGTCCGAAATGCAATGTCTCTCGATATAAGAAGAAAGAATCTACTCCAGCAAAAGTCGTGTGGTATTTTCCTATAATACCAAGATTTAGGCGCATGTATCGCAGTGAAGAAGATTCAAAACACTTGACATGGCATGCAGATGAAAGAATTAGAGATGGAATGTTTCGACACCCTGCAAATTCCCCACAATGGGCAAAAATTGATCACGAGTATCCTGAATTCGGGATAGAGTCAAGAAATCTAAGACTTGCACTTTCTACTGATGGAATGAATCCACATGGTCTTCAAAGCATCTCACATAGCACGTGGCCTGTCATTTTGGTAATATATAACCTACCTCCATGGTTATGTATGAAGCGTAAGTTTATGATGTTGTCTCTGTTAATTTCTGGACCCAAACAACCGGGGAATGATATCGACGTATACTTGACTCCTTTAATTGAAGATTTAAAAATTCTGTGGGAGACAGGTGTGGAAGTTTATGATGGGTATAGGAAAAAGTGTTTCAATTTGAGGGCTATGTTGTTCGGCACAATTAATGATTTTCCAGCATATGGTAATTTATCAGGATATAGCATTAAAGGTCAGTGTGCATGTCCTATATGTGAAGAGAGTACAAATTGGATGCGGTTGAAACATTGTAAGAAGAATGTGTTTCTTGGACATCGTAGATTTTTACCTTATAGTCATCAGTATCGTGGGTGGAGAAATGCATTCAATGGAAAATCAGAGGAAGGTAAAGCTCCTTTAGCACCGACTGGATATCAAATACTTGAAAAAGTACAAGGCTTGACCAATAAATTTGGCAAACCTTTTGCGGGAGAGCTGGTGAAAACTGGTTGGAAGAAAAAGTCAATTTTCTTTGAATTGCCATATTGGAAGTCATTGTATGTAAGACATTTCCTCGATGTGATGCATATTGAAAAAAATGTATTTGAAAGTGTTATTGGTACGTTACTCAATGTTCCAGGAAAGTCTAAAGATGGCGTCAATGCAAGATTGGACTTGGTCGATATGGGAATAAGAAATGAACTGGCTCCATTAAAGAAAGGAAATCGCACATATCTACCTCCAGCCGCTCATACTCTATCTAGAAAGGAAAAAAATTGTTTTATGTAAATTTCTACACGAAGTTAAAGTTCCAGAAGGATACTCTTCGAACATTAAAAATTTGGTTTGTATGAAAGACCTCAAGTTAAAAGGTTTGAAGACCCATGATTGTCATATTATAATGGAGCATTTGCTACCAATAGGTATACATTCCATTTTTACCTGAAAAAGTTCGACTAGCCTTAACTAGATTATGTTTCTTCTTCAGGGAAATTTGTAGTAAAGTGATCGACCCTTAGAAATTACCGACATTGCAGAGGGAAATTGTTGTTACTTTGTGTGAGCTTGAAATGTATTTCCCACCATCATTTTTTGATATAATGGTTCACCTTACTGTTCATCTGGTTAAGGAGACACAACTTTGTGGGCCAGCTTATATGAGATGGATGTATCCGATAGAACGATATATGAAATATATTAAAAGGGTACGTAAAAAGTAGAAGTCGACCAGAAGGTTGTATTGCTGAACGATACATTGTTGAAGAGGCTGCTGAATTTTGTACTGAATATCTGTCCAATGTTGAATCCATAGGGCTTCCCATGTCTCGTCATTCGGGAAGACTATCAGGAGACTACTGACTATATCAAGGACAGAATGGGAGCAGGCACAATTGTATGTTCTGCACAATGATGATGAGGTTCAACCGTATGTTATAATACACATTGATCAGTTATCTCGTTTGAACATGAATAGGAATCAAAATTGGATAACTCGAGAGCACAATCGAAGTTTTGTAACATGGTTTAAAAAATCACATAATGTCAAAATTTGATATAGACCCCGGATCAATTTCAAATAGATTGAGGTGGCTAGCAAATGGTCTGAGCTTACATGTCTTTTCTTACACTGGTTATGTTATTAACGGCTACACATTTTATACCAAAGAACAAGATGATCAGACCACTATGCAAAATAGTGGAGTCACTCTCGTAGCTGAAGCGATGCATGTCTCAAGTGCAAAAGACAAAAACCCAATATATGCAAATCTATCATATTTTGGGGTTTCGAGCGCATATGGGAGTTAGACTACACAATGTTTCGTGTTCCCATATTTGGTTGCAAGTGGGTCGATAATAATAATGGCGTTCGGATTGATGAGTCAGGATTCTTGCTTGTCGATTTTAATAGGGTGGGATACAAAGACGAGCCTTTTATTTTAGCGTCGCAAGCTCAACAAGTGTTTTATGTCACTGATCCTTCTAATGATAAATGGTCTGTTGTCCTATCGACCAATAAAATAAGTGATGATAACAATAATGATGAAGATGTTGGTAATGATCTTTTATTTGCAACATCACAACAACCACATGAAATTGATTCAACTGATGATGGTTTATATCTTAGAGATGATCATGATGAGGGAATTTGGATTAATCCATCGTTTCGTATTGTAAATGGACAAACAAATGTGAATGTCACCAGAAAAGAAGAAGGGCATCTTAATGTATATGTTTAATTGTTTTATATAAGCTATGCATGTAATCTGAACTGTGTTATTGTAAATATGCATGTAATCTGAATTGAGTGTTTTATACTAAGTTCTGATTAATTTATTTTCTGCTTATATTTAGCTTGATTTGAGTGTTTTATACCAAGTTCATGTAACAATGAGTGTTTTATATTTAGCTTGATTTACATGAACTGAACTGAATATAAATTAGTAATTTACATGAACTGAACTGAATAGAGAGATTCTCTTTTGCTCAGTGCATATATATATAGATTCTTCAGAAGTTCTCATTTCTAATAATTCATCATCTCCTAAAGTATTGTGATAAAGACAATGATAACAATATTTTTAATCCAATAAACAATGATAAAAATGTTTTTAATGTCATCCCAACCCAAATAAACCAAACACAAAAATAAAATAAAGAGACATTTTACAGTGCTTATCTTAAAAAGCGCTGTAAACGATCCTTTTAAAAATAAAATAATGAGTGCTTTATACCTTTTACATCGCTTTTCACACAAAGCGCTGTAAACGACTCTTTTGAAAATAAGTAAAAAAGACATTTTACAGCGCTTATTTGACAAAGCGCTGTAAAAAAGCTTTAAAAATAATATTCATCAGACACCTAATTTCTTCAAACACTTGTACGCATCATGGGAATCCAAAAAACATCAGACACAAACCCATTTCTTCAAACACCTTGTACGCATCATGGGAATCCCCAAAAAAACACATTGTTAACAAAAACATCAGACACAAACCCATTTTTCGCAACATGGCAATGATCCTGAATACCAATTAAGTTTCGATTTAAGAAGGAAAGAGAATGTAAAGAGATAAAAAGGATGTTGAGGTGGAGATTGAATTGTGAAAGAGTAAGCTTTGATGTTTGTGAAGAAGATGCATAAAAGGAGAAGAGTTTGGTGAAGAGGAAGGGATTTTTGTGGTGACCAGTTACTACTATGTGGGTTTTGCACATGCATGTTGAGCTTGTTTAAAAAATAACATAACATAACAAAACACAAAAACAATAAGGCCTTTTACAGCGCTTATTTGGAAAAAGCGTTGTAAAAGAGCCTTTTAAAATTAACATAAAGAGACATTTTAGAGCGCTTATGTGTAAAAGCGCTGTAAAAGGCTTTAAAAAACATTCATATAACATAATAACACACGGAGGTCTTTTACAGCGCTTATTTGGGAAAAGCGTTGTAAAAGAGCCTTTTAAAATTAACATAAAGAGACATTTTAGAGCGCTTATGTGTAAAAGCGCTGTAAAAGGCATTCATATAACATAATAACACACGGAGGTCTTTTACAGCGCTTATTTGGGAAAAGCGCTGTAAAAGAGCCTTTTAAAAATTTAACTAAAGAAGCCTTTTAGAGCGCTTATGTGTGAAAGCGCTGTAAAAGGCATTCATATAACATAATAACACACGGAGGTCTTTTACAATGCTTTTTGGGAAAGCGCGCTGTAAAAGAGCCTTTTAAAAATTTAACTAAAGAAGCCTTTTAGAGCGCTTTTCAAAATAAGCGCTGTAAAAGGCTTATAAAAAGCGCTGTAAAAGGGTTACGTATATATAACAGTTACCTCTTCAGTTTCCTCTTCATTACGTAAACTTCACTATCATCTCAACCTTCATCGTTCTTCTCTTCTTTTGCAAACCCTATCATCCCGTTCATTACGAACCTTATTTCCACGATCATCTCCTTCATTTCGAACCTTATTTCCATCCAAGATCATCTCTCCCATTTCACACAATATATTTTCATTGAAATACGTAACCCTCATTACGTATTTCTTCAATATCCTATTTCTTTGAACCATATTTCTGTGAACTTTCTGCGTTCCCTCTTTTCTTTACATTTCATCTTTCTTCGAACCATTATTCAGGTATTGATGTTATAAATTTTTTGTAATCATTAAAATGCATGTTGAGCTTTTTTAAGATATACTTATACATGTTGAGGTTTTTTATAATAATGCATGATCCATGTTGAGCTTGTTGATGTTATACTAAACTGCATGTTGAACTTGTTGTAGTTAAATGGATACAAACAAAGATATAGAAGTTCAAAATGAAGAAGTTGGCACCTCCAAGACTTATGAAAAAGAAGTCAAACGTGGTGCAACTATAATGCAAAAGGTGATTAAAGCAAGCAGTAGTGGGCATGTACTTACTATATGAGTTTATTAGGTTGGCTGGAACGAGAGTGGTCAGCCAGTTGACCCCAACAGCTCCATGTTTGTAAGCTATATTGGGGCTGTTGTTCGTCAAAATGTCCCTATCACAATAGACAACTGGAGAGATAAGGCGTTGAAGGATGCCAAAGATATCATATGGAATGACATTCAAGTAAATATTTTGATCTACTCTTTTGTCATTTATAATTTTTTTCTGTAAAATACATTACTTATAATTGTTTTCATTGCAGACAACTTTTTGTTCTTGAGTGAGGAACGAAAGTCGTATGTTTTGAGAGTTGCTGGGAAAATCCATCGTGGATTTAGATCCCATCTCTCAAATTTCTATCTAAAAGATAGAGAAGGAAACACAAATGCTGAACCTCCAAAAATATATCAACATTATATATCAAAGGATGAATGGAGTGCATTTGTTTCCAAACGTTCTGACCCGGCGTTTGTCGTAAGTGATTAATTTATTAGCATTTGTGTTTTATTATTCATATTCGTAGCATATTTTAACTTTTTTACACAATTGCTATTTTTTTTTTTATATAGAATATTAGTAAGGCAAATCGCGAACGGGCAAGCAACCCAAAAACACCCATACAAGAAATCACGTATGGGATATGCACGCCTTGAACAACAAATTGTAAGTAATTAAACATCACTTTTATATAATGAAGTAATTTTTATTATAAACTATAGTGTGTAACTAATTTGTATTATTTTGTTTATGATTTTAACGAATAGAGAAAAGACACCCAAGTCGATCAACCCTTGGGTCGTCATATATTGTGGAAGGAAGCGCGTGTTAATAAAGAATGAGTGGTTGATAATGAAAATGTCAAAAAAAGTTGTAGAACTTTGTGTAAGTATATTATCACTTTAATATTTTTTAATATTGTATTTTAAAAATGCTATTGAACTTATCTTTTTAATGTTACATGTATTTTAGGAAATTATTGAACAAAGTTCTGAAACTCAAGAGGGCAACAAGGATACGTGCAGGGACATTCTTGGGAAAGTGTTTTAATGTCCCTGAGTATTCCGGTCGAGTGAGGGGGAAAGGATTTGGCGTAACTCCCAAAAGCTTTTTTCATCAAGAGAAGCGCCAAAAACCTTCCAACGAGGAAGTATTAGAGAAGCTCAGAATCCTATCGGAGCAAGTGGCACTCTTGGTGAATACGAATAAAGACAAGCAACTTCCGGTTCAGCTCCAACCTGAAATACAAATGGAGAGTGAAATCGGGAGTTGCAACGTCGGTTTGAAGAGTATTCCCAAGGTAATTAATTACTTACTACTTACTTGCTTATGTAATTACTTATGTATTAAACAAACTTATATATTAACTGTACTTATGTTTTAACTATTGATGTAGGGTGTCACTACATGTGTCCTATACTTGTCCTCGCCCTACTCAACGGAAGGTGGGAAAAGGAATATTGTACAATACTTCGGAGAAGTATTGCACAATATTCCGATCCCCGCGGGCCATGTCAAAGTATCGCCTACGGTTGCTTTCGAACCAACTGCACCGTTGCCCATACCGGACAACGATGGAGATATGAAGTTCTTAAGCGACGCTATTGGCAGTTACGTGGCAGGCCCACACACCTTGTTGCCCTCCAAAAAAAGATTCCCAAGGACAAATCAGTTACATCTCCCGAAAAGGTTTGTCACATTTATTGCCTAAGGTTTTTCATTTTTTCAGATTCAATAAACTAACATTTTACCTCATTTTTGTAGGTCCAAATAAATAAACCACCCCTACAGCCAAAAAAAGGCAGCAAACCTCAAAAATGGGAGGTTAATAGGGCTGCAAAACTACAAAGGCTGGAGGGTAATAAAGCTGCCAAACTTGCAGCAACAAAAAATCTGGATCGGGGAAAATCGGTCGTTGCTGCTGCTGCTCCTAATAAAAGTCAGCCACGCCTTGGTAAATACGGGGCGTGTCTTGACATCCAAATAAAAAAGGAACATGGGCAGCAGCAACGATTCGCCCATCGTACAAATGAATAAAGACATCTTTGGAGATGAGTATATTGAATACCTCGAAAAGGAGCACATGTACGAACTTCTCGAACATAAGGAGCTGAGTGCTACTGTAATCAGCTTGTACATAAAGTAAAAATACTTTTAATTGCATTTATTTTGTAATTAATTAAATGTATTGGTATTTAATCTAGTTTAAAATTTTCATTGAAGGTTTTTGTACGAGAAGGTCGTGTGCACGAGGAAACTGTCAAATAAATACTCATTCTTGTCTCCACATAAGATGTCGATGTGGAAACTCGATCCAGAGAATGTAAAAAACTACATTGTAGATATGTTTTTAGGAAATAAAGAAAGTGATAAATTGTTCTTGGCACCATATAATTCAGGGTACGTAATTTTATCTTTTTTAATTGATGAGAATTTAATTTATTAGTTGTCTATAAACAAAATTGCTTAACCAATTTTTTGTTGTTGTAGGGCACATTGGGTGCTATTTGCAATCAATGCGGTCTCTGAAGTTATATACTATTGGATCGCGGCACGGCAATTACAGCAATCACCCCGAAATAAAGACTATGCTCGACACGTAAGTAATATTCATTTATTTCTTACATATATATATATATATATATATATATATATATATATATAATGTGTTTGTTCATGCTTTAATAATCACATTTATTCATTCGATAGTGCCTTAAAAGTTTATCGAGCTCAAAGAGATGCTAAAGTGTCGAAGCAGAAGTCTAATAACATTACATGGATCTCAATAAAGTGCCCTCGTCAAACAAATAACATCGACTGTGGTACTACATATTGAGATTCATGAAGGAGATTGTTGAGAAGAATAAAACTATTATCCCAGAAACGGTACGGTATTTGCATTATATGATTTTCATATATAAATTATCTATATATTTGATACTAACTTAATATAATATGTTCAATTTTTATATTGCAGTACTTTGACAATTCCAGTCCATCATATTCTGAGGAAGATCTGATGGAATTAAAGGAAGACTGGTGTCAGTACGTGCTTGACTTGAAAATTATTTGATTTTCTGGGAAATAGCTTGCTGCTGGGCAAGAGATCTGAATATTATATGGTAGCTAGTGCATATAATGTATATTCTGTTAGTTATTATATGTAAATGATCATAGGAACACAATATATGAACATGCATATGGATCTGAATGTAGTTTAGGTTGTAAATTAGGTTATATATATATAAGTATTTGAATGTAGTTAATTAGGTTGTAAATTAGGTTGTATATATGTATCTGAATGTAGTTACTTAGGTTGTAAATTACAGAGTTACAGAGTTTGCAATATATGTTAATAAAGTTACAGAGTTCTGATTTCTGTTCTACTGATTGTGTGAACTGCCTATGGTATTTGAATATATTTTGTTGTTGTGTGCACTGATTGTGAAGTGATTTTGGATCAAAATAATTTTGGATACAAAGATAAAAGACAGCGCTTTTTTAAAAAAATGCCATAAAAAGCTAAAAAGCGCTTTTCATTTCAAATAATTAATTTACAGCGTTAAAAAAAAAAAACACACATTTTACAGCGCTTTTTTTTAAAAAGCGCTGTTAAATGTTGTTCTAAAGCGCTTTAATGGTGCACCTTTTACAGCGCTTTCGTGAGAAAGCGCTGTAAAATGTACAAGAAAAGCGCTGTAAATGCAGACCCATAATATGAAATTATGGGTGGGCATTTTACAGCGCTTTTTTGAGAAAGCGCTGTAATATGCACACCCATATATGAAATTATGGTGTGGCATTTTACAGCGCTTTCTCAAAAAAGCGCTGTAAAATGCCACCGAAATTATGGTCTCATTACAGCACTTTTGTGAGAAAGCGCTGTGTAATATGCCCACCCATATATGAAATTATGGTTGGGCATATTACAGCGCTTTTTTGAGAGAGCGCTGTAATATGTCCACCCATATATGAAATTATGGTTGGGCATTTTAGAGCGCTTTTTTGAGAAAGCGCTGTAAAATGCACACCCATAACTCATATAATGGGGTGCATATTACAGCGCTTTTTTGTGAAGAAGCGCTGTAAAATGTGCATAACAAGCGCGCGTTGTATTTACATGTGTTATAGCGCTTTTTTAAAAGCGCTGTTGTATCATTTACAGCGCTCGTTTCCACAGCGATTATTTTTTTGAAAAAGCGCTGTAAATGGCTTTAAAAAAGCGCTGTAATATGCGTGTTTCGCGTATGTGTACAGAGACGGATAAAAGCAACCTTAATGGTAGTATATTATGGATGAAAGGTGCAACACTGTTAAAGGTTGAAGACTTGCGAGCCAAGTTACTGATTTTATGGAAGTTTTGGGTAAGTGAGGGTTGATATCGTTTAGCATAGAATTCTCTGAGTTTTCTTTATTTTCAATGGAAGATCATAGAAGTATCCAATCAATTAATTCTTGGAATGTTGATCATGGTTATCTAAAAATCTTCACACAGAGGCCATATTTTATCCCGAAACCGTGACATCAAGCAACCTTTTATGTTTGGATATAGATTACTGATCTTGCTTAAGAATATTGGGATCCTAATATTATATTTACCATTGCTAGTAGTTTCCGCACACCTATTTGTATGAATAATATCACTAGGAAATAAATATTTGGTAGATCCTTTGGGCACTATGCCCAAATATTGGTTGATGTTGATTTGGCTGCTCAACTTTGGTACAGCATATTAGTTGAAAGAAAACATTTTTCCTTTTTTTGGGCAACAGGAGTATGAGATCCTTCTTGATTTTTGTACGTATTGCAAAAGTATTGATCATTCTATTAATTCTTTCAAAAAAATAAAGAGCTAACAATAAATATAATGATATGGAAAGTGGAGATAGAAGGATGAAAAAGAAAAAATAACATCTAAAGCATATTTTTATTCTTGTGAAAGATACTAGTGTTGTTGGTAATGTAACTGGAGAGATACATGTGTTGATCGGTCTCTTAGTAACAATCATAAGAATAATTATATCCATTTGTAGATAAGGAAGGTTACAAAGATAATAAATAAAAATACTCAAACATTAATCTTGAAAATAATGATGAATTTGCAGATGAGGAATCCAACATAGAAAATAATAAAGAGGCCCTTAGAATGCATTCTTCTTTCTTGCATACTAATATCAACTATAATCATGCTCAGTAACACCCTCAAAAGGAATGTAATAGTAGTAAAAAGAAGATTATTGATGAACATGCTAGCCATAACTCTGCCACTTCTTTTTTTTCGTAGATGAAGAGAATGTGGATGGGAAAATTAAGTTCGTATAGAATGTGTTTCATATATCCTTAATAATAGTAATAACATTCCAAAGGTATTGCAAAATGACATTGAGGCCTTGAATTCTAATTGGACTAACATGATTGATGAAGATAGAGCCAATGATTATGTTGAAATTATGTTGTCTAAGTCTTAAAAGAAAAGGAGTACAAAATGCTTTTGCACCTAAGATCACAAGCACCCATACTAGGGCTAGTTCCAAGAACCTGTCCAAATGAATTATGTAGCATAATGTTGTTGATTTTAATATGACTGCAGTGTTTGCTTGTACTAATTGCATTGCCATGAGAAAACTATGTGGCCGCGTATCACAAATGAGCATAATCATCATGATTTTTCTTTGTCTTTCATAGGTGATTTCTATACTATTTAGGGTGTCGTTGAGTTAGAGGCATACATACTCCTTCAAGGATACATATGGAGATGTTTTTGAAATGGGCCAACTGCAAATGCCTTATTCGCCCACCTACCAAAAGGGCTCAATACACTTGGTTAAATGGGAGAAAGGGTCTTACTCACATTGAGAAGAAATGAGATAGAATGATTTGTAATCATAGTTGGTTGGACACTTGTAGTGTTAGTTCTTGCCTTACAGTCACCAAATCAAACTCTGATCATTATCCCATCATGTCAACTTACAAATAAATGAAACTATACATATTTCGATCTTATCTCCCAGAATTTAAGGTACTAAAAAACATAAGAAATGGAGGTTTGAATTGTTTTTTTTTTTATTTTTTAAAATCTTCTTAGATGATTTTAAATATATTATTTATCAAAAACTTATCTTTTAGTTAAAAGAAAAACACAAATGTAGGCCAGAGGAATGTCTTTCTCATTCTATTTTTATCAGACGATTAATCACCTGATTTGTCTTTAGGTGCTTTGATCAATTCTGATTCTTCTACTCGTTGCTTCAGAAGTTTAGTCATTAGAAGCTTGGACTACATCGATTTGTTAAAACATTTCATATGTGATTTATCTTTTTATTCAGAGGACAAGTTTCACATTGTAATGCGAACCCAGAGCTTTGATCAAGACAACTTTCTTCAAAGTTATGCTTAGCTCTTCTACTAGTAAACATATTCATTTGTTCATAGTTCAAGATAACTTTCTTCATGATAATATGGTTTTTGTGCTTTGCACATAAACATTAATCACTAAGTCACAATATTTAATGTCATTCATGTCAGATAGTCAATAACATAGATTATTGTTATATCATTAAACAATTTGCACACTTAAGGTAACCAGATATTGGATAATTGCTCTTTTACTTTGTTATCATCAAAACATCAATTGTAGGTAATTGTATCTGAACCAATCTAGTTCTCACAAGACTATATCAATATGGTAAAAAAAGTTTGGAATGATCCCATGGCACTACAGTGAGACGTGAAAAAACACTCGATCCCATTCCGACCTCGATATGGAATCGTCTTGCGCCATATGTACTGAAATTGTCCGGAGACATGGTAAAAGCCTGGTAAATGGATAAGAATAAAAACTTGTAAATGCAGATGAAGTGCAAATAAGCATTAATTCATTTAAAGAGAGAGATGGCCAACCTCTTTTTTTTTATTACCTTCCTTTTAAGAAAACTGAAGGATTGTGCACTTTCTTTAAGGGAGTTGTTCCAGAAGTTGCACTTTCTTTCGATGTTGGTCCAGGCCCCCTATCCGTTGGCATTGAAGTAGGCAAGGCAATCCATCTGTTCAGTCAGCTGGTTCTAGGTCAAAAGCTAGTGTAAAATAAGTCTTTCTCGTCCTAAGCCCTAAAAGTGCTTCTGCCTTACCTGGAGTTGAAGTTACCATTGGATGCCTTTGAGTTCCAATCTCAGTAGTGGTTTTCCCTATATGTGCAGGGGAGTAGTTAGTTGCAAAGTGTCAGATAAGATAAAAGTGCTTTAAAATTGGAGAAAGATTAATTTGATCATCCCAAGGGAAAATGAATGGGAAGAAGGCATCTTAGCTACCCTTAGGCTATGATAAGAATAGGATGACTTACCTTTACTGTAAGGCTTTTTGGAAGCCTGCTCCGAGTAAACTCGCGATTCTTTCTTTTAGGCTGACAATTCTCTATATCCATTATCTTGAGGAGGAAATTCCTTAAGACTACTACAGCCTCCGCGCTGCAGCAGTATCCTCATTAGATAAAAATTCAGATACTACTCTTTGCGACATATGTTTTAACTAGCCTCCAGGTGGAAAAAGATTAGTAGTTAAGGGAGTCGCATCCCAACAATGAAACTGTGTTGCGGAAATGAGTATACTCTCTTGTTTGTGGTAAATTTTACTAGTATTCAATCAATTAGGTAACTCTTAGCAAGTGCTATGAGTGCTTCATACTACATACAAGTAATGGAATTTTTCCTCTTCTTTATATCATATATCAAATTTTTTTAACGATTATGCTAATCCTTATGCTCTAACTAGTCTTAAAAATTCTTTAAATATAGGAAGAAAATATACCTAAGAAATAACTTCAAAAAAGAAAGAAAGGAAAATAAGAGGGTCTTTTTTTCTCCTTACACTATTTGATCAATAGGATATAGGTGGGGGACCAGTAAAGCATCAACCATTTAAAACGGATCCATCTTTTCTTAGTCCGATTCTTATATGTTGGGTGCCTCTTCTCTTCTGCAGATTCGGATTAGTGCTCTCCCTGCCTTGTCTTTACCTAGCTAAGCTCCTTGTCTTTACCTTAGAGATCTCTCTGCCCTTTCGATCTTACTTATTGACTTATTCTCTAATCCACCTATTGGCATAATTCCTTCCACTAGGGTTGCTTCATTCTTATCTATCTCAATAAGCCCATCTTATAGCCTATTGAAATTCTATCAATGGCACAACGTTCGATTCAATCACTATATCAAGTAGAAGTGTAGGATGATTCAATCGATTCCTAAGACCTTGGAGGTTAAAGCCCAATCGAACATCAATCACTTCACGAACGCTATTGATTGAGTAGCCAACCCCAAAACACAAGAATCAAGGGGAGCGTAAACAGCTTCACCGATTTTTGACTCTAATCTCAGGCTTCATTGGTAAGGTAAGGAAGCTCCGCATCTCCAACATCGAATTAGGAAATTCCTCTTCCAGCCCGCCCTTATGTGACATCAACAACAAAGCGAGTTGAGCACAAAGACTTTTTCGGAGGTGACTTCTGTCAATAGGCAAGTAACGCTGCCAATCGAGCGAGAGAAGATAAGGAGCACTTGAAGACAAGAATAAGAGGATGTGAACTGGCTTGGCCTCGTGATCTCATCTACGCAAATATTTAGATCTTTCTTTAAAGGTTGGCCCCAAGGAAATTAAAGGGAAGGGGAAGTAACCAACCCCAAAGGAAAAAAGGATACGAGAGAACCCGCTTGCTCGAGTCTCAGTTGACGAGGTGAAAGAGTTCAGACTAGGACAGTTCAGGCCAAGCCGGTGGAAGGCAATGAAAGGGAAAAGCGTTCAACCACTAGAGCAGAAGCCGATTTGAAGATAGCCCTTCTCTTCTATGATTCGACCGTGAAAGAAGCCCACTTCGCCATCTCTCTTGGGATAGGAAAGATCAAATGAAGGAAGCTCTCCTCAAAACATTTTTCAAGCATCGAGGGAAAGTAGCCCTGATTTTATATGACATTCTTCAGAGAAAAGAATTGTCCCTAACCTACTTTGAGTCTCTGTAGGGAAATTGACCTGGCAAGGAGGCTAGAGGAAGTAAACTGCTCAAGTGAGCTTGAAGCAATAAGGGCAGTGGGTTCAGTTATCACGCGGGGAAGAACATTCATAAGTAAAGTTGCTCTTGCAGTTCCAAGGAGATAATTTATTTTATAATCTTTTTCTCAAAAGCGAGATGAGCTATGAGAAAGAGAAAGAACCTGGAGCGATTGGCTGAACTAACCCTAGCTCGAGCGATAGGGCGGTTGATCAAGGGATACCGAAAAGAGGCAAACAACAGAACTCCGGGTTTGAAATAACTTACAAGAAGGGATGGCCTTACCTATAGATTAAATCTTATCTCAATTGACTAATCTTGATTTTCAAGAATACCACCTTGTGCCTTGGTATGTAAGATATAATGGCTTAATTGCCTCAAGTGTCTAAAAGAATGAGATTTATTATATCTCACATCTACATAAAAGCACATCAGTGCGTTGACAAAATTGCTAATTTAGATCTCCACATTATCTTGTGTAATAACCATCTAGAAATACCTTAAGCAACTTATCTTAAATAAAACACTCACAAGATACACAACATTTCATCAATGGTGGTGTATGCCTCTATGTGACTCTATGAAACATGGCTTTGTGTGGTACGTTAAAGAGGAATGAAAAACATATAAATGTAAATAGGGGTTACAACACTTTTTAAAAAAATCTTTTTAAGCTGAAATATTATTAGCTTTAGGATAAGTAAAGTCTAACAATCGATATTGGTGTAGGTAATTTAACTAAAACCAAATGTCAAAAAATCACATTTATATTTGGTGTAGGTAATTTTCCTATGATATAAATAGGAAATTGTGATTATAATGATTACTAAGAAATGAATGAAGAAAGTAGATATTTTAGAATAGTTTAGCATTAGTCTTTTAGAATATTTCATCCTCCATTAATTACCCCTAATAAAGATAAAGATATATTACATTAGTATTTTCATTGTCATGAACTCTTCTCTACCTTTCTCTATCAAAGTTTACAGTATCAAGGAGCTTTGCCTTCTTGACATGTAAATTTTTGTTGATACATTTTCAACCATCCATCTTTCACTCACACCAAGCTCGCCCACTTTGGAAACCATA
>PGWS01021861.1:0-10591 GCA_002896235.1 Cicer reticulatum
ATTCTGGATATTCAAAGATTTGTTTATGAGAACCCTTGTCTTTCAAGATCACTTTTTCAGCTATCTTTTTGATTGTTGATAATCCTCTTTTTCTTTGATCTGAAAAAGTAATCTCAGTGTATTAACTAAGTGTTATTGTATATCAAGAATATTCAAAGAATATTTCAGATTGATATCATTATTAGTTTCATGTTTTTGAAAGAATGATTGAAGACAGTTTATATAGTTTCTGAAAAACATATTAATCAATCGATTTCTTAAAGTGATAAACCGGTCTAATCGATTTGCCAATCGATTATCGTGTGTCTTGTTTTTCTTGAATCTTGAAACTATATAAGCCAATCGATTTACCAATCGATTCTTTAAACAACATTTCTCAGTGATTATGTTAAGACTGATAGGAATCGATTTCGTAATCGATTGCAGATGTTATGTTCAAACTGAAACACATATCAATCGATTCCATAATCGATTTATCAAGTCTTCATAATCGATTAACAAATACTTAAAATCGATTTGGTCACATGCTCAGAGTTCACTGGGTTTTCAAAAGGTTCTGTCAATCGATTTGCCAATCGATTGTGTTTAAGTCAGTGACTCAGCTATTTTGATACTAATCGACGTGCCAATCGATTTGTATGTATTTGTCTGAAAACGTTCTTACTTGGGATTTGGTGCAATCGATTTCCCAATCGATTTCGACCAAATTTAACTTGATTGAAATGTTACAACATAGATTGTCCAATCGATTTGTATGTCACAGGAAAAGTTATTTTGCAAGTGATTTTTAAGTAATCGATTTGCCAATCGATTACCCTTAAAACTGGGGTATCACTGTGACTTGTCCAATCGATTTCCCAATCGATGTATTTCAATCAGGTTTACTTTGTGAGATGTATAATCGATTTGTCAATCGATTACCCTCAAAACTGGGGTGCTACTGACTTGTGCATTTTCAATTTCTAATTTAGTCAGTCGATTGCCCAATCGATTATACCAACACAAACAGTTGTGTTTCCTTACACCCTTGTTATGAAATCGATTTCCCAATCGATTTGCTTCAGTCAAAAATCAACTTTTGTTGATTTCTTGTGTTCCAAGCAACCTGTTCCAAGTGTGTAGGATTTGATTGTTGTTCCTGAAATCTTGCTAAATTCAAATATTAGATTTATCATGTATTGTATGAACATTGTTGAATTATTAATTATGTCAAAATTTGGAACCAAAGGATCAAAATCCAACAATCTCCCCCTTTTTGGCATAATTGACAATTCATACAATTGTAACTTGAGCATTTCAAAACAACAAGCATAAGTGTATTATAAACTACATTATTAGTTATTATTTAGTATCAGAGCAAACTATATCATAAAGTATCAGAGCAATAACAACATGCAAACAAAAAACAACAATGCAACTTGCAACTGTCAAGTTATAATATTTCTCCCCCTTTGTTAGTTAAGTCCAAAAGGCAGAAACAATTTCTCCCCCTATGTTAAAGAACATATGCATTGGGTTTGAAACATATAACATAGTGCCTTAGAAACAATGAAGTTTATATGTAGAAAGGCAAAATCAATCAATGCAATTAATGAGCAACTTAGATGATTAAGCCAAAAAGATATAACATTTATAAAAATTCATCATACATCACAGACTTATAACAGGTCAGAGCAAAACAGTATGAAACCTAAGGGTCCTAAACACCTAGTGTGGGCTGGTCCTCACTATTATCTAAGGGAGAGGTTGAGACCGTTGTATTAACCTCAGCAGGTGTCTCCTCACCGTGAGTTTCAGGGTTAACTAGGGGGTTTGGGTTAGGTTCATCTGTAGCTTGTCGACCAATCTCTGCGACGTCTTCAAATGACAGTTTGATGCCGAGGTGTGTTTGAATCTCATCCATATTTTGAACAACTGAGTTCAAGGAGGCTTGCAGGGTCCTTAGACTTGCTTCTATCCTGGACTGAAATTCCAACACTTTGGCATTGTGTGCCATCTGAGCTTCAATGAATTCCAATATTCTGTTCACAAAATCAGGAGTAGCAGATTCAGTGACTGGTGGAGGCTGAGATTGAGGTTGAGGTTGGGGCTGGACAGGGTCAGCAGCTGCTTGAGGTCTTATCCATTTACCATGTAATCGCTTCAGTTGCATCTGATTCACTATCGATTCACCAAACACCAATGTCGTTTTAGCAGATTCCTCATTTCCAAATGAGACCTTGAAGTGTTTGAGAATTTTAGTTATCAACTGTGGATAAGGCAGCATCAGCTTGCTTTGAGATGCTTCCAACATGTGCCTTAGCACAATCCAACACCAGCTCATCCTTAACTCTTTGGATAAGCCCCACAACAGTATGATGTCCAACTTCTGGACTACTGCATGATTTCCCGATCGTGGAACCAGCATACGCGTCAAAGCATACATCAACATCCTCTGTTGAACCTTCATCTGACCAATGGGCAGTGAAATCGATTCAACAAACCCATCGACCATCAGGTCTTTAACTGCGGTATGCCTATCAAGTGTTTCTTCCCAACCTTCATCGGCAGTGTCGGCTTCTGTGCTGCCATCAATAGATTTGCCGTAGAAAGGCAATCCAGATAAAGTTGAGAAATCATCAAAAGTCATTGTAATCCTTTTTCCCTTAACTGAAGCAGTAAAACCTTCTTCAGTCATCTTAAAGGTAGAATAAAACTCCCTGATCAGCCTTGGATAGCTGTCGAGTGTAGAAGACAGAAAACTTTCCAATCCATGAAACCTGAGTGGTTCATGAAAAGTTAATCCCACAACATTAAAATATTCAAAATCCATGTTCTAGCTTCATGAATTTTCTCTTTTTAAGCAGAATGCTCTGTAGACCAAAGAATGTATGTACCTCCTTTTCCTTAGGTGCAGAGACCGTTCTTAGGAGGTGGAGAAAAAAGTAGGCTTCTTCTTCCTTTTCTGAGTAATTACTTTCATGCATCAGCCATGAGCTTTTCAGTAGGGGCCTCTTTGCGTTTCTTCGACTTTCTCTGGATTGGTGGCAGGAGTGCTTTCCTTTATCTTTTGCAAGATTTTGTGAGTTGGGATGGGTACTCTTTTGTGTCAAAACGTTGGGGGTGGTGGTGATGGTAGTTTCACTGGTGGAAGACGATGATGGAGATGAGTGCGTGACTGAGTCTGTTTTACTCGGCCATATCACCAATTTTGTGTAGATATTCGAGTATGGTAGAGTGTAGAAGCAGATTCAAACAAAATCGTAGAGACAGAAAGAATGAAAGCAACACAAGACCGAAAAGGCAGAGAAAATCTAGGAAAACAAAGTGCATGAAATCGATTTAGAACTGTTCCTTTTATACTCTTGACCTAGTCAAATCGATTTTCCAATCGATTTTCATGGTTACCGTTGCTAGGAAATCCTCATCGATTCAGTAATGATGAAGTGCAACGGCTAGTAATAATTGAGTAACGCGTCATATTTTAAATCGATGTTCAAATCGACATTCCAGTTTTTTACTCTTAATCGATTCCCAAATCGATTGTCTTAAGGTTAAAACACTTAGCTAATCGATTTCCAAATCGATGCTCGTGAAGGTTAAAAAAAAAAATTTCTGAAATTTTTGAATCCTGGCTGAAGTAATCGATTCCCAAATCGATTTTATAAACCTTTTACCATGCTGGTAATCGATTTCCAAATCGATTTAAACTGGAAAACATTACTGAAAAGTACCAGAATCAACAAAAACTCATACTTCACTAGGATCAATGATCCCTAGTTTCATCCTTATGTTCAAAAAACTTTCTTTTGGCAATGCTTTGTGAAGATATCAGCTAATTGTTCTGTAGTGTTCACATACTCAAGTTTGATAACTCCATTCTGAAAGTGGTCTCTTATGAGTGATGCCTTACCTCAATGTGTTTTGTCCTTGAATGCATTACAGGGTTTCTTGGTTATGCTGATAGCACTTGTGTTATCACACATGATCGGCACTGTTCCCAAATCGACACCGA
Source organism: Cicer reticulatum (assembly GCA_002896235.1). NCBI lineage: Eukaryota > Viridiplantae > Streptophyta > Magnoliopsida > Fabales > Fabaceae > Cicer > Cicer reticulatum. Next base: position 3,995 of record PGWS01021861.1, read on the forward strand.
AGTCCATTAAAATGCTGTTTCATCCACAAGATTTGAGCACAACAGCTCCCAGCTGCTATGTATTCAGCTTCTGCAGTAGACAATGCAATACTTGTTTGCTTCTTACTGAACCCAAGACACTAGAGAATTACCAAATGCAGATGACATGTTCCTGAAGTACTCTTTCTGTCAGTTTTACAACCAGCAAAGTCTGAGTCTGAATAACCAACCAAAGTAACAAGTTGAACCTTTTGGATACCACAAACCAAGACTTTTAGTACCTACAAGTATCTGTTAAAATTTCTCTTTTACTGCACTGAGGTGAGATTCCTTCGGATTTCGATTGATACCTTGCACGCATACAAACACTGAACATAATATCCTGGTCGGCTTGCTGTAGGGTTAGAGCAGAGATCCAATCATACCACGAAATCTAGTGACATCTACAGGCTTACCCTTCTCATCTCGGTCTAAGAAATTTCCTTGACTCATGGGTGTGTATCAATGGACTTAAGTTTATCAAAGTTAAAATTTCTTTATCAAATCAGAAACATATTTGGATTGACTAATGAAAATGCCTTGCTTGCTTTGGTTAATTTGAAATCCCAAGAAATATGACAGTTCAACCCATCATTGACATTTCAAATTTACCTTTCATTAAATTTTCAAATTCTTTTGCAAAGTTTATCATTTGTTGATCCAAATATTATGTCATCAACATAAAAATTTGGACCAGCAAGATGTCATTTTCAGTAGTTTTTGTAAAGAGTGTCTTATCAACATTTCCTCTTGAAAAATTTTGTTGAATGAGGAAAGTGCTGAGTTTCTCATACCAAGCTCTTGGAGCTTGTTTCAACCCATAGAGGGCCTTTGAGAGTTTATACACAGTTAGGAAAATCTGGATTTTCAAAAACCAGGTGTTTGACTACAAAACTTCCTCTTGGAGGTCTCCATTGAGAAAGGCACTCTTACATCCATTTGATATAGATTGAAGTCCATGATACATGCATAAGCCAATAAAATTCTTATGGCTTTCTAGTCTAGCTACTGGGGCATAGGTCTCATCAAAGTCTATTCCCTCCTCTTGACTATAACCCTTTGCAACTAATCTGGCTTTATTCCTAGTTATCACACCATTCTCATCTAACTTATTTTCTGAACACCACCTAGTTCCTATAACATGCTTACCCTCTGGCCTAGGTACCAAGTTCCACACCTTGTTTCTCTCAAACTGGTTTAACTCCTCTTGCATAGCAAGTATCCACTCACTATCTAAAAGGGCTTCCCTTAATGTTCTTAGGTTCAATCTGAGATACAAAGGCTGTAAAGTTACAAAACTGACTAAGGCTTCTCCTAGTTGCAACACCTTTAGAGATATCGCCTATAATGTTGTCTAAAGGGTGGTTTCGGTTGAACTTCCATTCCTTAGGCAACTCACAGGTATCTATAGGTTCTACAGGGTCTGCACTAGTTGGAGGGTCAGCTTATAGGTTGTTCTATGTGGTTCAGATTCTACAACATCATCCAAAATGTCAATAACCTTAGAAGGAGTTTTGTTCAGTTTTCTGTAAAAGATTCATCAAAACTTTACATGAACTGACTCTTCTATGGTTTTTGATTCTTTTGTTGTAGATTCTATAGGCCTTACTAGTTTGTGGAATATCCTAGAAAGATACCTTCATCTGCCTTTAGGGTCAAACTTTCCTATGTGTTCTTTGCCATTGTTTAAAACAAAGCATTTACAACAAAGATTCTAAAGTAGGACAGGTTTTGGTTTTCTACCCTTGTAAAGCTCATAGGGTGTATTTAAACCTAAGCATGGGCCCTAAATGAGAACTCTATTCACTACATGGGTGGCTGTACTAATTGCATCTGCCATAAAAGTACTTAGGTAGGTTGGAGTCCTTAAAGATGGTCCTAGCTAACTCTTCTAGGGATCTATTTTTCTCTCCACTACCCCATTCTGCATGTTGGTGTCCTAGGGCTGATAGATGTGGTTGATTCCATTTGATTCACAATAATTTTGAAAAAGATCATTTGGAATTCACCTCCATGATCACTTTTTTATTGAAACAATTTTCAAATCATTCTCATTTTGTACTAAAGCAGCAAACTTTTTTAGAAAACAGAGAATGTATCACTTTATGAGCTAAAAAGTAAAGTCCATGTGAATCTAGAAATAATCTTCAACCAAGCACATATCCATACAGGTTTCCACCTAAACTCTTAACTTGGGTAGGTCCAAAAAAGGTCCATGTGAACTAGTTGTAAAAACTCTATTTGTTCTAACCAAGTCTATAGAGGGAAATGGAGTCTTAACCAGTTTACTTTCTCACATCGCATCACACAGCTATCTTTAGAGAACTTCCTATTTGGTAGACCTAAGACTTAACTGTTTGCTGACAAGTTTATTTCAAATGATTTATGTGTATATGAGCAATTCTTTTATGCCAAAGCCATGTTTCATCTGAGTTGGATAACAAGCAGCATCAGCACTAGGTACAGAATTGAAATCCAACATGTAAATGTTGTTGATTCTGTCCCCAATTAGCTTTATGTGTTTGTCATCTTTATGCTCAATAATGCAAGATTGTGATGAAAAACTTACTTGAAAACCCTGTGTCACATAGCTGGCTTATAACATCAGTAAGTTGTGCTTTAATCCTTCAACATATAGCCATTTTTTGATTACTGCAGTTGATTCATCGCCTACATCACCAATTGCGCCAATGATTTTCCTCTGTTGTTATCACCATATTTGACAAAGCCTCCTTCCTTTAATGTCAGGGACAGGAAAATGTGGATTTGTCACCAGTCAAGGTGTGCTATTGAGCATCCGCTAATCTAGATACCATAGAGTGTTTCGTGGATGTTCAAGCACACCTCATTTTCTGATTTCTGAATCATTGTATCTGGCGCATGAGACACAAGTTGACTTCTTCTTCATCAGAGAGATGGCAGAGGAGTTCATCGTTATCATTCCATGCGAATATAAGCTTTTCTGGTTTTGGTGACGTGGTTCCTTGACCTTGTGATTATTGGTAGCTGCTATCTTGTTTTGCTAATTTGTAGCACATTCTGACTTGTAATGTGACCAGTATTTTACCACATTCATAGGCATGTAAATGGTCTTGTCTTCAGTAGTCTTTGGAGCTAGATGTTTTCTGATTTGTTGTCTTTCTTCTTCAGAAAACTCTTTGAATTTCTTGAACAAGCAACCCAATTTCCGGCTCTTCAGATTCACTACTGGATTGATCTGAGCAGCTATCTGATTCAGTTCTTCGATTGCTGGGCTTGAACCTTCAGGGATAGTCCTTTCTTTATTTGCGGCTTTCCATCTGCTGATTCAGTCCTAGTCGATGTACAATTCCATCTCATGTTCTCTTAGTTTCGAGAAACAAAGTTGCGTAGTAGTCATCTTTGCCTGATCTTTAGATTCTGCTAATGGCTTGTTATCTTTGGGCTGCCACTCTCCTGGTTAGACATCTCATTATTTTCCAATATGTTGTTCGATTATCCCACTTGCTTTCCGCATGCATGAAGATTATTCACAATGTTGTGTAGTGAATCTGGTTTGCATGATCACTGATGCGATTCGTTCCTTTTCATGTCTGAGATATTATCATATTCCGTGCATCAGTGTGTTACGCGAGCGTCTCTTCACGTCTGTGGTTCCTTCATGTGTGTTCTTGAAGGAATGTCCCACATTTCTTTTGCTGGACTTGCAGTTGACAACTCTAAAAATTCTCTGCACCAAAGAGCAGATGTTATAATGTTCTTAGCCTTTGCATTAAAACCTACTTTTTCTTGTCAATCATCGAGCAAGAAAGGAAGATGAGAGGCCAACCTCTGTCCATGCAAAAAATCAAACTGAAAAGGTAAGTATTTCTGATCCTATGTCCTTTCTGTGAGAAATTAGAAATTGAATTTGATAGCTCTCTTGAAATGACTCACACACTTTTATCTCAGATACAGTGGTATTTTCAAAAAAAACCAACGTTGTTGAAGATAGAAGAAAAAAAATGAGGAGCTCTCGAAAAAATAATGATGAGTATGTTTAAAATCATTCAAGATTTGCAGCAATCTCACTTTCAACGTCAGAGAAACAAAAAATTCCTAACGAATAGGATAGTCGAAACTCATGCTCAACCTCCTGAAGGGTACAGAAAAGAAATTTTTGAAAACTCTGTTAGACATCTCATATGATATTTCCAACTTGCGTCAAATCTACAGCAAACATTTCTAAAGATAATGAGATCACAATCTGGAATCTATTGCATCAAGGATGGTGTTGGTTTTAAAAGTTCTCAAAATAACCAAAAATTAATTATATGAAAATTTTTTTTCTTGCCTAAAAAAACGATTGTGAGGATATGCCTAAATGCACCTTTCCAAAAACTAGGGCATACTTCCAAAATTTGACATGCTAAGATGAAGAAAGTCTGCAATATAAAACCAGATTCATTATGTGGTTAACATAGCATCATGATTCTACCTGGTTATTCTTGGATCATCTACCAGAGCTCTAGCTTGATAAACAAGGAGACCAATGCTATCTTGGGAATATAAGTCACTCTTCAACTCTCATAGCAGGTTCATCCTCTAATCAACAAAAGAAAGCCTTGGTACTGGACATGCTTCAAGGCATATGACAGGGATAAGCTGAGTTCCATTCATTAGAGATAAAAGGATGGAGGACAGTCACTTGGTAATAAATGATAAATCGATTGAAGGAATAGGTATTATTGAGTAAGAATGATTCTGCAAAAAGTTAAAATGTTCAATTATGTGGTGTTGGTATATAACATCGTAATAAGCGGAATAATACGAGAATGTATCAGTTCTTATGAATTTAAATCAAATTCATACACACAGCGGATAATTAAATTGTGGCATACAAGATTACAATTATTAGATGATCTAGATTAATCAAGAATCATACATCAAAATAAAAGATAAACAATATTTACTTATCACAGATATGTTTAACATGCATCTAATTTTATCACATATACAGATATACAATATAGTAAATCAAAGGAGTTTAAAGGGTTAAGAAGATTGCACCAAGGATATACGGTCAGTTGTCCACTTGACAACACTAGTCATCCAGGTCCTGCAGAAATCTCAACGGATTTCAGATTTTCTTCTCAATAGAAAAGAATCAATTAAACAGATTGTCCCAGTTTCCTCCCGCAAACCTATCTATCTAATGATCTCTTTCCTAATTGATCACCCTCTGATCCTTGTAGATACTCATCAACCTATACAGAATCAAAGTATCACTCTTTCTTTTTGCACTCTCACCAAGAAAGTAGTGCACAGTTTCTGCTGGATTTTCTCGCTTGTTTTGTTTCCCAAAGAATTATTACAAACATAATACAGAAAGAACAAAAAAGTAGTCTTCAATCTGGTCAAAATGGCTTCTCATAATTCTGGATACTCAAAGATTTGTTTTTGAGAATCCTTTCCTTGCAAGCGATGAACTTTTCCAGGGTGCTATCTGCTGTGCGTGATGCGGGTTGCTAATCCGTCTTTTTCTATTTGATCGAAAAAGTAATCACGAATGTTGGTTAATTAACCAAGGTGTTATTGTGTATCAAGAATACCAATGTATATTTCAGATTGATATCATTGTTATTATCATTCATGTTATTGAAAGACAGATTGAAGACAGTTTATATAGTTTCTGAAAACCACATTAATCAATCGATTTACCAATCGATTTCGTAAAGTGATAAACCAGTCTAATCGATTTGCCAATCGATTATCGTGTGTCTTGTTTTTCTTGAATCTTGAAACTATATAACGCAATCGATTTACCAATCAATTCTTTAAACAACATTTCTCAGTGATTATGTTAAGACTGATATGAATCGATTTCGTAATCGATTGCAGATGTTATGTTCAAACTGAAACACATATCAATCGATTCCATAATCGATTTATCAAATCTTCATAATCGATTAACAAATACTTAAAATCGATGTGGTCACACGCTCAGAGTTCACTGGGTTTTCAAAAGGTTTTGTCAATCGATTTGCCAATCGATTGAGTTTAAGTCAGTGACTCAGCTATTTTGATACTAATCGACGTGCCAATCAATTTGTATGTATTTGTCTGAAAACGTTCTTACCTGGGATTTGGTTCAATCGATTTCCTAATCGATTTCGACCAAATTTAACTTGATTGAAATATTACAACATAGATTGTCCAATCGATTTGTATGTCACAGGAAAAGTTATTTTGCAAGTGATTTTTAAGTAATCGATTTGCCAATCGATTACCCTTAAAACTAGGTTTCCACTGTGACTTATCCAATCGATTTCCAAATCGATTTATTTCAATCAGGTTTACTTTGTGAATTGTATAATCGATTTGTCAATCGATTACCCTCAAAACTGGGGTGCTACTGACTTATGCATTTTCAATTTCTAATTCAGTCAGTCGATTGTCCAATCGATTATACCAACACAAACAGTTGTGTTTCCTTACACCTTTGTTATGAAATCGATTTCCCAATCGATTTGCTTCAGTCAAAAATCAACTTTTGTTGATTTCTTGTGTTCCAAGCAACATGTTCCAAGTGTGTAGGATTTGATTGTTGTTCCTGAAATC
>PGWS01021871.1:0-10450 GCA_002896235.1 Cicer reticulatum
ATCGTGTTAATTGCGTTGAAAATGCTAAGTGTATATGTGTTAATTATCGTGTGTATGTATGATGGTTATCGAGATCCAATTGCCGTGGTAATCGCGTAGAAATTGCTAAGTGTTAAGTGGTGAACTTGATTAGGAATGACTTAGTTAATCATGAATTTTTTTGCAAAAACTGATCAGGAAATCGATTTCCCAATCGATTGGATGGGTAAACAGGGACTTGGCCAATTCACAAATCGATTAGCCAATCGATTTCGAAATCAATTTTCAAAGGAATCAGTTAAGAAATCGATTGCCCAATCGATTAGGCCTTAAGTCAGGGGCTCAGGAACCAATCAATCGATTTACCAATCGATTGAATTCAGGCCCAGGATTCTGTTTTCATTAAAGAATCCCTCACCAAATCGATTAGGAAATCGATTGGCTCGAAACCAGGGGCTCAGGAACCAATCAATCGATTTACCAATCGATTGAATTCAGCCCCAGGATTCTGTTTTCATTAAAAATCTTCACCCCAATCGATTGCCCAATCGATTGGCTCAGTGAAAATCCTCATTTTTAGTTGTATGATTAATTGCTCATGAATCTATCCATGTCTTTGTTTTATCGTGTGTTAATTAGGAGATCGAGAACTGCATTTTACCTTCATTTTCATGGCAATGTACTGTATGAACTTTTCCACATTGAAAAATCCCGTTAAGGTGCATGCTTAGTTAAAAAGTTGTTTTGAGCATTCAAAAAACTTAATTGCTATGTGTTAACTGTTATTTTCTGGTTGGTGACCCTTTACACTATTGTGGAAATCTGGGCTCTGCCCTCAGATGAGAGACAGGACGGCCTACCCGGTTCGTACCCTACGGACAGGGATGAGATGGGAACGCTTGACTGCTGTCACGTTAGGAGGATCTCACGGTGGCGTGAGATTACTCAGGCGGTGATAGTTTTTGGTAGGCCATGATCAGTAGGATGATGTACAGGGACTAGGGGTCCTTCTTTTTGGTTTGGAATATTTTAGTTTTGGAAAACTGTACTTATACAAATATTATCAGTTTGATATCATCTTTGGATGGGTCCCATGTACCATTTGATGTTATGTAAAAATGTTTTGGATTTATAATTGAAGAAACTTTTCCGCTGCGTAAATTATAATGACTCAATTATTTATCCAAAAGCATTTCCTGTTTTATTTCTTTACTCGTTTTTAATTACTTTCAAAAAAAAAAAATATATACCCTCGCTTTGAAAAACGGGGTGTTACAATTGTGCTTCGAATAATAGGGGCGAAAATGTTTCCTACACGTTGGTGTGCATTATGATGAAAAAATTTGTATTCAAAGCCAAAAGAAAAGGAACGGAATACAAGGTAGCACAATTATTTGTACGTTAAGAGCAATAGAGGATATATAGGAAATAATGGCCTCTGTTAGGTTAAAGAATATGAAAATCTATTATACAGATTATCAAAGATCGTCAGCGGAATATATTTCAGGAACAAAGATTCACACAGTTGCAAATATTATCAATATGTGAGAAACATAAACAATGCTTAATTCAGAATGTTAATCAATACAGAAATTCATTAATTCAAACATTCACGAATACGCATTTATGTAATATCAAATAAAGAGTAGGGATAAGAAACAAGTGCACCCAAGATTTATACTGCTTCAACTATCAGTTTGATAGCCTACATCCAATCCTGAAATCAACAAGATTTCAGCCCTTTTCCAATAGAATGATTTGAGAACGTTTTACAAATTGTCCAGCTCACACAAGGCCTATCTAATCCAACTCACTTCACTTTTATTTCTACACCACCTGATCCTTGGAGTTAATCGCCAAACTCTCACAAGATCCAAGTGAACTTCTTCTCTTGATGATCTCACACCAACAAAGATAGTACCAGTTTCCTTACTGGATTTCTAGAACTTCAATTACAGAAAATTGTCTTTCACAAAGAATTAAAAGAGTATGAAGAACTTTGACTCAATCACAATATAGGATCTCACACAAAGTGTTTAGCCAATGAATATTTATGTGTTGTAAAACTTTTCTCTCAGAGTGATTATCAAAGTTATTCAAGTGTTATCAAAAAGTTTTCCAAAAAGTTTATTTTTTAAAGTGATTGAATCTGCTTATATATATTCAGAAAAACATCAAGACAATCGATTGCTCAATCGATTTTTATAATGTTTTAAAAGCTAGCAATCGATTGGCCCAATCGACTTTATGTCTTGTTTTTGATCTTGATCATATAAGCATGAATCGATTTTGCCAATCGTTCTTCCAATACATAAAATCAGAACTGATACTATGATTATATCAGAATAGATTGAGTAATCGATGTATAGGTGTTTTGTTCAAACAACGAGATCAAAACAATCGAATTGCTCAGTCGACTTCATAATCACGAGTCATAATCAATTTGGTAATAGCTGAATCTTTCTGTAACTCAAACATTTTGCTTCAATCGATTCGTCAATCGTTGTGCTGATCACAAATACTCAGACTTTTACGTCAATCGAGTTTCCAATCGATGTGCTTGTTTACAGACCTAGCTATTTTGACAAAATCTATGTGCCAATCGATTCTATCAAAGTGGTTCTGATAAATGATTAACTGCATCGAATTCTAATCGATGCACAAACTTGTAGTTTAAAGAAATCTATTTCAATTGGATGTCCCAATCGATTTGTTGAATCACAAACTTATTCCTGATTTAAAAACTTGTCACAATCGATTTGTCATCGATGATTCGAATTAATTGGTTTCTGTGATATTGGCAAAATCAATTTGCTCAATTGATGTCCCAATCAATTATGTCCAATTGATTGGATTAGCCCAGAACTCAGGTTTCACTTAAAAACTTTAATTTAATCGATTGCCCAATCGATTTATGTATTAAAAACTCTGGTTACTGAGTCAGACAATCGATTAGCCCAATTTTGATTCATCAATTGCTTATAGTATGATTGATTATATTCAATTGGCAAAATACTTAAGTATGAGAACATAGTGATCACTCTACTAAACTAACTACTATGACACCTAATTTACACTACACAAATTGCACTTCTCAAGCATATCCTCCAACTTGGTTGATCCTTGAGTTACAAGCTTTGTTCAAGTGTATGGTATCTGCTTGTTTGCCTGAAATGTTTCTCAATTTAAATCATAGATCAATCAAATATTCATATGTACTGTATGTTTGGGAATTAAATCAAAAACATGATCAAGGAAGCTCATGACTTACAAACTCCCCCTTTTTGATTTAATGACAAACACACAGTTTAACCTTTAAAATCTCCCCCTTAGTTTTGGAGTGTATGATATATTTCAAAAAACATAAGCATAACATGTTATCATAGTACAAACAGGGTATATTATTATGTATCAGAAAGCATTGTATCAGATATCACAAGTTAGCATTTAAACAGGGCAATATCACATCAGAGCTAATATCATATCAGAGCATTATGATATCAAAGCATACCAGATCATATATCAGAGCATTATATGATAAAACATATAAGTTCAATTTGATACCAATCATGTAATATCACAAGTTAAACCAATCTCTCCCATTTGTCATTTAATACAAAAAGAAATTACAAGAGAGAGTTAATTAAACAAAAAGAACATAAGATATATACACACCCAAAATTACAAAAAAAGCATATCAAAACAATACTAGAACATGACAAATCAACAAAGAAACCAAAACCTAGTCAACTAATCTAGGGTTGTTCCTCATTATTATCAGCGGGAGAAGAAGAGACTACTGTATTAACCTCAGCAAGTGTCTCCTCCCCATGAGGTTCAGAGCTATCTAGGTTGGGTGGGTTTGGATCTTCGGTTGCTTGTCGGCCTATATCTGCAATATCTTCAAATGACATCTTAAGGCCTAGATGTTCTTGTATTGCAGCTACATCCTGAGCGACGGAAGTAAGCGATGCCTGGAGAGTCTTGAGAGATGCTTCTACTCTTGCGTTAATAGCAGCTTGAATCTCCATGAATTCCAGCAGCTTCGTCAAGACCACAGAATGTACTTCGACTGGCTCAGCTTGCTCTGCAGTTGGCTGCACTTGTTCAGTAGTTGGCTGAGCTCTAGTCCGTATGCCGTTGATGCGCTTCAGTTGCATTTGGTTAACTATGGATTCACCAAATGTAAGGGTGGTTTTGACAGATTCTTCATTGGCCACAGACACCTTGAAATGCCTCAGAATCATCGTAACCAGCTGCGGATAGGGGAGCAGGTGCTTGCCTTGTGCTGATTCGATCATATTCAGCAACACAATCTAAGCCCATCTCATCCTGAGCTCCTTGTACAGTCCCCATAGCAGGATGATATCCATCCACTGTACAACTGCGTGATTTCCGGCGCGAGGTACTAACATTCGCGTTAGCACATACATGAGCATACGATGATGAACCTTCATCTGACCCGTTGGAAGGGATACCTTCTCAACAAAACCTTCGATCATCAGGTCCTGTATGACCGCATGCCTGTCCACTAATGATTCCCATGCTTCATCATCAGAGGCGGCTTCTGCTCTTCCATCAATGGTTTCACCATAGAATGGTAAAGACCAGCTCAGACTTAGAGAATCTTCAAACGCCATTCGAGATTCTCTGTGCCTTTTTACTCAGTGCACTAACGCCCAGTGTTTTTGTGAGCTTGAAATAGAATAAAAAGCTCGAATGTAACTTGGGCTAAATTTCCAGGAGACGCAAGAAGGCAAATCCACCAAACCGTGAAATCTCGAATGGGTTTTGGAAGGGTAACATTTGAATCAAAATATGTGAAATCCAAAAGTCCTCGCCTCTTGGATTTTTCTTCTTCATGAGAGGAAGAAGGCAGAGACAGTGTTCTCAATTGGTTTATCTTTAAGAAGGCAGACCTTCTCTGGAATTGAGGGGAAGTCTTCTTCTTCTTCTGGGTAAGCTCCCTTCATAGCATCACCCATAAGTTCTCAGTTGCGGAGCTTCCCTCTTTTTAGGTAGGTTTCTTGAGAGAGGTGGCAACAACCTTTCCCTTGTCTTTAGCCAATACTTGTAAGTAGTATTCGAAACTACTTTTGGCTGGAGGAGAAGGAACAGTTGGGTGGAAGGTGTTCTTCCACTTGATGTAGAAGATGATCTAGTTGAAATTGTTCTAGATGAAGATGCATGGCGCACACTTTACAGTTTGTTGTAACACGTTGCCATTGTAGTTTGTAGATAGACGATTGCTTTGGATGATTGATTGAGAAGGATGTAGCATGCAGACACATTTGAAGTTGGATGAAGTGAAATATGACTGATGCTGTGCTTAATGGGCGCTTGATAAATCTATGTATGGGTTTTTATACAACCTGGTTCAGACAACGGTTTTCCAATCGTTTGTGTTTTTTACTTACTGCGGCTTTACAAATCGATATCTCCCAATTCGATTAGTGTTACCGTTGTGTTGAAAAGTATGTTACATCCCACTTCCAACTGCGTATAATTTTTTCTCAGACGTGACATCTTGTAAATTGATTTCCAATCGATATTCGTAATTGACCTTCTTTACTAAATCGATGTCCAAATCGATTTCCCATAAGTTCAGAAAACTTCAAATCTCAGCATCGATTCCCAAATCGATTCACATAAGTGCAAGTCCAAAACAAAGCTGACCCAATCGATGCTCGAGTTTAAGGTTTGAAAACTTCCTCAAAATTTATGGAGATCTTAAACCAAAATAATTCGATTCTCCAATCGATTCTTTAAAAATATTTTCGCAAATCTATATCGGATTAGATTGAGGTAATGTAACCTTCAGCATCTGACTTAATGAGATTTGATAATCGATTAGAAATCGATTCCAAGTTTGTGACAGAGAAATAAACGCTAGTAGTCTCAAAACATCGATTATGCAATCGAATTATCGTGTTTCCAAATTGAAAATTTGGAAACACTGTGCATCATAAATCGATTATACAATCGATTTTTGTAATGCAGTTTTCCCTATCTGGCCACAGGATAATCGATCTAGTAATCGATTTTGTCCATGGATCAGATTTCATTGAGATCTATAATACCAAGTTCATTCTATAAAGAAGAAACTGTCCTTGGGCAAGACTTTGGTGAAAATGTCAGCAACTGATCAGTTGTATTGATACATATTCCAAGCTGATCTTACCCTATTGATATTGATCTCTAATGAAGTGATGCCTAAGCTCTATATGCTTAGTTCAGAATGCATGGAAGGTTTTCTTAGTGAACAAATTCCTCTATAGTTCTTGGTTCTCTTATTGTAGATTCTATAAGCTAAGACTGGGAAAATAACCTAGAAAGATCCCTCATCTGGCCATTAGGGTCAAACTTACCTAGATGTTCTTTGCCATTGTTTAACACAAAACACTTACATCCAAAGACCCTGAAGTAAAGATGTTGGTTCTTTCTACCTTGATAAACTCATAGGGAGTTTCTAAGTATTGCCTTATAAGAACTCTATTCACTACATGTGTGGCAGTGGTTTATAGCATACGGTCCAGAATACTTAGGAAGATTTGAGTCTTTAATCATAGTTCTAGCTAGTTCCTCTAAAGACCTATTCTTCCTTTCTACTACTCCATTTTGTTGTGGAGTTCTAGGGGCTGAGTATATATGGTGAATTCCATTCTGTTCACAGTAAGTATTAAAGGAATCATTCTGGAATTCTCCACCATGATCACTCTTGATGGATATAATTTTCTGGTTCTTCTCATTTTGAACTAAATTTGCAAATCTTTTGAAAATAGAGAAGGCCTCACTCTTGTGAGTCAGAAAAAATGTCCAAGTATACCTAGAGTAATCATCTACTAACACATAACCATACAAGTTTCCTCCAAAACTTCTAACCTGAGATGGACCAAAAAGATCCATATGTACCAACTGTAAGACCCTATTGGTTTGAACTAAGTCTATAGGGAGGAAAGAAGACTTAACTAGTTTACTCTTCTCACAGGAGTCACACAACCTATCCTTAGAGAATTTTCTATTTGGGAGTCCTAGTACTAACTGTTTACTAACTAGTTTGTTCAAATGGTCCATATGAATATGAGCCACTCTCTTATGCCATAACCAGTTCTCGTCAGCATTCGATAATAAGCAACAAATAGAACTAGCAGGCAAAGTATTGAAATCAAGCATATAAATGTTATTGATTCTATTACCTACTAACCTTATATCTTTGTTCTCCTTGTGCTCAATTATACAGGACTGAGAAGTAAAACTTACTTGGAATCCCTTATCACAAAGTTGACTTATACTTATCAAGTTGTGCTTTAGATCCTTGACATACAGAACATCTTTAATCACTGTAGTTGATTCGTTTCCGATGTCTCCAATGCCTAGTATCTTCCCTTTGTTATTGTCACCATATTTGACAAATCCACCATCTTTTAAGTTCAGAGACAAGAACATTGACTTGTCTCCAGTCATATGATTGGAACATCCACTATCTAAGTACCATGAATGAGTCATGGATGTCAAGCATATCTGCAAAAAATGATTCAAGTTTTTGTTTTAGGTACCCAATTCAAATTGGGTCCTGGAGGGTTAGCTTCAAATACTTGTGTCTTAACTTTCCAAATTTGTTTCCATCCTCTGTTGGCATGTTTTTTCAGTTTACAATTAAAAACCTTATGACCCTTTTTACAGCAAAAATGGCATAAAACAGCAGAGCATGAATTCTGATTTGGTTTAGTGAAGATATCAAGCATATCCTTAGATCTAACAAACTTCTGATTCTTTTTAACATTCATGTTTTGTCTATAGCCAAGTCTAGATTTAACATTTAGATTTCTTTGGTTTCCAAGAAGCATATCTAAATTGTTTTTACCACTATTGAACTTATCTAAATCACATTTCAGTGCATAAGTTTCCTTTTTCAGATTTTCATTTGTATCTTTAAGAGACTCATGTTTCAAATTAATCTCATCATACATCATGCACTTTTCTTCTAACAGTTTCTTAGTACTAATCAACTGTTTGATTACATTCACATATTCATCATGCAGTTCATTAAATGCGTCATGTAATTCATCATAAGAAGGATTGAATTTAGAACTTAGCTCACTATCAGAATTTGATTATGTGTTGGCCATTAGACAAAGATTAGCTTCATCATCTTCTGAAGATGCAGATGACTCTTCATCATTATCGTTCCAGGCAATGTAGGCTTTTCTGGTCTTAGGAGGTGGTTGATTGCCTTTAACCTTTGAAGTCTTATTTCTGTTTTGCAATTGGAAGCACTCAGATTTTATGTGTCCTGTCTTTCCACACTCAAAACAAGTTATCTTGATGTCATGAGTCTTTGAGCTTGATGGCTTTCTTGGCTTGCTATCTTTCTTTTTTAGAATTTTTTTGAATTTTCTGACCAGTAGTCCAAGTTTTGAATCTTCATCAGTCTCACTGTTTGAATCTTCAGTGCAGATTTCTTGTTCAGACTTTGTTTGATGTGCTTGGACTTTAAGAGACAACCCTTTTCTTTTTCTGTCAGTTTGTTCAGCTTCACTCAGTCTGTGCAGTTCCATCTCATGCTCTCTTAATTTTCCAAATAGTGTGGCAATTGACATGCTACCAAGGTCTTTTGATTCTGCTATGGCAGTGATTTTTGGCTGCCACTCTCTGGTCAAACATCTCATAACCTTGTTGATTTGTTGCTCATTGTCAATCACCTTACCAAGAGCATTTAGATTATTGACTATGTGAGTAAATCTTGTTTGCATATCATTGACAGATTCCTCTTTCTTCATGTTGAACAGCTCATACTCATGCATTAATGTGTTGATTCGGGCTCTTTTTACATATGTCGTTCCTTCGTGCGTTTGTTGCAAAGTGTCCTACATCTCTTTGGCAGTTTTGCAGTTAGACACCCTAAAGAATTCGTCAGTGCTTAAAGCAGAGGTAATAATGTTTTTAGCCTTAGCATTGTATCCAACCTTTTTCTTGTCATCCTCAGACCAGTCTGATCTGGGTTTAGGAATTGCTGAATCACCTATGCCAGCTAGGTTGGTACAAAAGGACCATCTATTACAGCTTCAAGAACGTCAAGGCTACATGCTTCAAGAAAGATCAACATCCTCTCTTTCAATTACATGTAGGCTGCTGCATTGAATGCAGGAGGCCTTGTCAAGGATGCCCCTTCTCCCAGAAAATCTGCAGAGGACATTTTATCTTTTATGACAGTTAGTCTACAAAAAGAACAGGCTCTTGATGCCAATTGTTAGGAAATAATGGCCTCTGTTAGTTAAAGAATATGAAAAATTATTAAACAAATTATCAAAGATCGTCAGCGGAATATATTCAGGAACAAAGATTCACACAGTTGCAAATATTATCAATATGTGAGAACAGAAACAATGCTTAATTCAGAATGTTAATCAATACAGAAATTCATTAATTCAAACATTCACGAATACGCATTTATGTAATATCAAATAAAGAGTAGGGATAAGAAACAAGTGCACCAAGATTTATACTGGTTCAGCTATCAGTTTGATAGCCTACATCCAGTCCTGAAATCCAACAAGATTTCAGCCTTTTCAAATAGAATGATTTGAGAATGTTTTACAGATTGTCCAGCTCACACAAGGCCTATCTATCCAACTCACTCACTTCTATTTCTACACCACCTGATCCTTGGAGTTAATCGCTAAACTCTCACAAGATCCAAGTGAAGCTTCTTCTTGATGATCTCACACCAACAAAGATAGTTACCAGTTTCCTTACTGGATTTCTAGAACTTCAATTACAGAAAATTGTCTTTCACAAAGAATTAAAGAGTATGAAGAACTTTGACTCAATCACAATATAGGATCTC
Organism: Cicer reticulatum; assembly: GCA_002896235.1. Taxonomy (NCBI): domain Eukaryota; kingdom Viridiplantae; phylum Streptophyta; class Magnoliopsida; order Fabales; family Fabaceae; genus Cicer; species Cicer reticulatum. The sequence goes on from PGWS01021871.1 coordinate 9,827, forward strand.
ACACAAAAGTGTTTAGCCAATGAATATTTGTGTGTTGTAAAAACATTTCTCTCAGAGTGATTATCAAAGTTATTCAAAAGTTATTCAAGTGTTATCAAAAAGTTTTCCAAAAGTTATTTTTAAAAGTGATTGAATCTGCTTATATATATTCAGAAAAACATCAGGACAATCGATTGCTCAATCGATTTTATAATGTTTTAAAGCTAGCTAAATCGATGTCCCAATCGACTTTCGCATGTCTTATTTTTCTTGAATCTTGATCAAATAAGCATGAATTGATTTGCCAATCGATTCTTTTAATACATAAATAAGAACCGATACTATGATTATATCAGAATCAATAGAGTAATCGATTATAGGTGTTTTGTTCAAACAACGAGATCAAAACAATCGATTGCTCAGTCAACTTCATAATCACAGTCATAATCGATTTGGCAATGAGCTGAATCCTTTCGGTAACTCAAACATTTTGTTTCAATCGATTCGTCAATCGATTGTGTTGATCACAATGACTCAGACTTTTATGTCAATCGATTTTCGAATTGATTGTGCTTGTTACAGAACCTCAGCTATTTTGACAAAATCTATGTGCCAATCAATTTATTCAAAGTGGTTCTGATAAAT